>JARHVA010000784.1:2980000-3215000 GCA_037957365.1 Torreya grandis | reverse complement strand
TAATTATGGAAGCCATCATGACATAAACAATGTCACAAACTATTCCTAGGTGGTGGTGGTTGAGTCAAGGTTCATTTCAAGCTTCTTATTTGTCCACCATATTGCTGCTTCACTAACAAGCTAATATGATCCCAAGACTACTTTCATGACTTTAGAGTAATTCTAAATCTTGAATTATTTATCTATCTTTATCAGCCATGCTTCAGATCTATCTTCCAATACAGTTATATCAAACTTGGGTGGATTTACCTTTTTCATGTCACATGCCAACTCTATAGCTACTCGAGCTCTCACATCCTATGGCACTTCATCATGCCTCTACTCTTGAGGGTGTTCCTACTTATCAGGCTATTCTTTAGGTTCCTCCTAAGCATTTTCTCCTTCATGTCCATGCACTTCATGTTCTAAGGTCATGATTCGATCTCTAGTCTCGTACATGGTTGTGAGGATTTGATCTAACTTCACAACTTGCTCAGCGGTGAACTAATTTGGATCAACATGAATATTGGTATTCGAAGTACCCTCACCTCTTAGTCAAGCATGCACCCTTGTTCTTCCTACTTAACAAGAGAATAAGTTTCATTAGTAAACACATTAAGTCCTAGAGTTTGAGCCTTAGCTTTGATACCATAATGTAACAACCCCACTGAGTTTTACCATAATAGAGTAATTTGAAAAAAATAATAATACACATATTCATTTTATAGATTTCACTATGAGAAATCTAATTAAATGATCTTTAATTAACTGCATTATTTTAGTTAACCACAAGGTTTATAACTAATCCACTTATCTAATGATCACCACTAAAAGATATAACAAATCATGAACAATGATGAATAAATAATAAATATTGCATCAAATTCATTAAAATAATAATACAATTCAAGCCATGGTTGACACAACATTATAACCACTATTGTAGAAGTATAATGAATAAATATTATAGTTTCAGCAATAAATAATATCTCAAATAATAATACATGATACAAAGCTCCATGGAACGTGAGTCTCCATGACTCTAGTATCAATATGTAATCTCAAGTGTAGTACTCCTACAGGGAGGGAGAGCATCATGTGAGTATCCAGAGTGATAAAATAGAACTCGCATGCTGAAGATATATAATACATGATGTGTACCATGAATAAATCTATTCTAGCATAATATTAAATGAACATGAAAACTATATCAACATATGAAATGACAATGTTTAACTATAAACATTACTTTGGTCAAAGTTTTCAAATATTTATGATCTCTAGGATCAGTCAATTTCATACACACCACTCAATCAAATTACACATCATCTTGCATTTATAATGCTAATTAAGCAAGTGGAATCCATCAACTACTTATTTAGTGTCATAAATGCAAGATTTGGTTAAAATATATAATAATATAAAAACTAATAAATTCAATCAAAATATTATAGAATAATAAATAACCCTCAATATAAAAATACCATCTGGGTAAGAATTATATCTAGCCTATAAGTTACTCAATATCACAAGTAACTTAAAATGTTATTTCATCCATGAAACCAACATCAATCACACCTATTTATTTATTCATATTCCACATATATAACAAAATCCAAACATAAAACAACTCAAAAATATCTGTATTTAAACAATTAAATACCTTATTTTATTGTTGTATCCAAACATTAAATACATAACAAAGCACCCATAATAACATGCTATATAATAATGATTACCAGTATATAAGTTGTGTACATCTATATTTATATGGTATTATCATACTTAGATTTATATAACTGTCAACAATCATATGTTTTATACCATATATATATATATATATATATATATATATACTATTTTTGAACTCTTAGGTTTACGTATAAATTTTTACACAGTCATAATCTAAGAATGTATACATTATACTCTAAGTCTACATCCATTGTGCATGAACTTAGAGTATCGAATATACTCTCTGTATACACTCATCCACAATAAAATTATTCCATTACTTGTAATATACCAGATAATTTCCCAATTCATTTATTTGACTAAAATGCACAGAATTTATGTGTTTAACAATTCACACACAACCAAATGATGATAGGTTAATTTCCATTATTTCATAATATATAAATTACTCAATTTACAATACCAATTGAATTACTTGCATATACACAATTAAATATTTTATACACAGTCGACTATATCCACACATTGAGATTTATATGTTAAAACTCAATCCTTAACCACATATATACTCCTCAAACAATATACTATTTAAATATTCATACCTATTATAATCTACATGAGGATCTCACTCCCAAATTAATAACCAATTTGTATGTATTTAATATGTAGAATACCCAAACAAACTCAGCCTAATCATTTACACAATCCTATATATTAGGTTCCAATGATAAACATTTAACTCAGCCAAATTGTTTCTACAATCCATATACAATAGCTTCCAATGATAAACATTTAACTGAGACTAACAATGATATGCTATAGGATTAAAATTGATACATGTATATATCCCATGCTCTAATTCATAAATCCGAACAAAACCAATACACATAATTTTGTTCGTAATCCCTTTACCATCATATATATATATATAATTAGTTATAAAACCCAAATATACAAATTTAATTAAAAAAGACACAACCTTAGAATATATATGGGCATGCCTTTTGACTTTATCAAAACTAACATCGACTTCCCATAACCCATGGAAATTGACTAAATGATAAGTCATTAAAATTATAATTCCATGCAATGTGAACAACTGAAAAGTATATACAACATAATGACTATATGACAAGGTAATATATCATATGACTTTAAAATACTATCGACTATGTTACGAAGTCATCCAATAAATTAAACATAATGCATTCGACTTCAAACTAGAAGTTAACTCTCTAGGTTAAAACAAATAAACATAGACATTATCAAACACAATGATATCCACATAATCATTAAACAATAATACTATCCAAAACACCTTTGCATAGTTTTTCATTTATTGCTTAAGCACTACTAATAAGTCAAAACATTAACTTCATTTTATCATGCCAAAGTCATTCGTTTAGACCTAAAACATAACTTATAACTCTTTAATGTCTTTTACAGGTTACACAACTATTATAATGATAATAGTAACCATATACCATAATTAGTCACTTAAATAAACTGACCAATCTAATTAATACTATTTATACAAACACTCAACTATGTACAATACAACCATTCAAATATTATCAAAACAATGGTAAGTCATGTTAAAACATAAATAGATCCATTCAATCAACCCAAAAATAACATTAATAGTTAATAATGCAATAACAACTAGATTATGAAATCAAAAAAATGATCATAGAATAACAAAAGATCACAACAGACATACTTAACACAACAAATAAAATATACCAAACAACTATCTAACTCACAACAATAATAAAAAAACATATTATTCTACTTTAGTATGTGTGTAGGTTTTTGGCTTTTCACTTTATGATGCTCGCCCTCTATCATACTCTGAGGGATGGATCTATCCTACATCCACTTCATAAAAATGAAGTTAGTTAGCCCAAAACATAATTATATCCATAAAATAATATTGTATAACTAACAAACATGATCATAAAGTACAAAATATAAAAGTACAACTATTTCATAGAAAATCAATCATGAAAATTAAGCAACATATAACTATCCCATAATCTGCATATAACATAAAACTTAATCAAATAGTAGTTAATCAACTAGTAACCATAATAATCCATGGATCAAACAGGTTATTCAACTTAGAGAAAAATTAGGATGTGACACCTACAAATGAAATAAAAGTGCATGAAAAAGGAGAAGACATCTAAATGAAAATTACACAAATTTATACTTGATCACAATGTTGAGGAAGTACATATGATTCTTTTACCTCAAGCATTGTTTAGTAAAGTCAATTGAATAAAGATCATTTTTAGTGTCCATTTTGAAATATTTTTTATCAATAAAATGGTACCACGTACATTTAAATATGATCGCTTCAAAACTCAATGTTGATAAAGAAAAGAACCAAATCAAGGCTAATAAAAAATTGGTAAATGAAGCACTAAATAATGTTCTCTAGTTAAGTAGAGCGACCATTAAAAACTATGTGGTTAGCATTACTATGCTCAAGGAAGCTATGATAAATAGAAAAGAAGGTCACTTAGAGACCAAAACTAGAAAGAGCAGTAAACTAAAAGATAAAAGGAATTCAAAGGAAAATAAGGATTCAGACCAAGAAATGGTAGAGGACCACATTGATTTCCTACAGGAAGAATGGGAGGCTACTAAGACTTTCAATGATTTTAGTTTTATCTAGTTTTGTAGGCTTTGTTGAATCTTTCCTACAAGGTTGTTGGTGTGTGCATATTTGTTATCAATATACAACATCTTTTCAAAGGGTCTTGATTTTTGCCCTATTTTTTATCCTCATTTTTGTGGTTTTAATGTATTATCTTGTTTCTTAGGATTGTACAAGGGTTGGGGCCATTTTTAAAACCCTCATTTTCTTATAATATAAAAAAAAATGTTAGTTTCAAAACTTATATAGTCATTTATGAAATTATTAATATAAAAAAATATTATACACTTATTAAAAAACAGTTTTACAACTTATCAAACCTTCACATCCTCACACTATGTTTAATTTTTCATGTGTGACTATCCTTAGATTGATGGCATGAAAATGATCTAAATATGAATTTATCCATTTAATAGTAGGTTGGTCTACCAATGGTTTTTTTGCCTAGGTGGGGGTAGTTTGAGTGGATTCATTGTCTCTAATCAATCATTTGTCTCTCATGGCTCGTCTTTTCTTTCTCATTTTTTTCAAGCCACAAAACCATTTATAAAGTATTTAAGAGTATGATCTACTCTATGGAATATTTATCAACAAGTTCTGATAATCAAATATGTAAATAAGTAAATTAATTGTTACATACACACATTGATCATACATTGTATATGTTTATTATGAATTTGAATACATATAAAAGTTTCACAAAGTTTTATTTTCCAATAAGGTTTTCCTTCAATTTTTCATTTCCATTGACAACATCCCAAATGTGTGGAATTTGTGTAAATTCCTCTCAAAGATACTCTAACATGTAAAAAAATGGTTCATGAATAATGTATGCTTCTACCATAGATTCCTTTAGATGTGTTAAGTACTCCATAAATCCTTTTAAAGTCTTATGTACTTCTCTGGCCAAAACATCCATCACGTATTAAATACACCTTCCATTTAAAGTTCATCGACCAAATGCATTAATATATGGATTTAAGTATTCATGAAAGAGTTAAATAGTTCTTTTTTCAATTCATAAACTATATCTCTAATATTTACTTTCTCCTAATTACTCCTTGCTTCATATATCTTTTTGAAGATACTCACATATTTTACTATGTAAGTCATGCAAGTTACTCTAATGTTTCTCACACAACTAGCTAAGTTGTAATTGAAAATAAAAATCATATTACCATTGAAGTTTTGAAATTTAGTACAATGCCTTTGGTAGGCCAAGTGGAAGATTATAATATGGACCCCTTAATTCTAAGGACAATATATGTTGCATAAATAAATAAAGTTAAATGTGGAGTTTTTAGATTACATCTCTAATTTAAGACCAAAAACACATGAATTACCTTCAAAATGTTATGCCAATCATATGTTTCCAGGCATGTTGTATGTCTATCAGCAGTGAATGCATGCTTCATGGAGGACCTATAGATATTTGGTGTGTGAATATCTTGCATTGTTTGATCCACAACATTTTATCTTATGCATGCTTGTGTAAAGCCTTCATACCAATCCCAAGGTGACATAACATTTAGAGGTTGTTTAGTATCAAGGTTTCCATAAAAAATAATTATATTTTTAACATGATATTCATGATCCATCATCAATAAAATTTGATGGCATTCATATAAAAATATTATAGAGATCTTTGCATGACCTTCCACATAGTTTTTCACCGTAGATTCGACATACATACTTTCCTTTTGTTGGAAAAACTACGTATAGAAATAATTTACAAACCTAGTATATAATACACAGAAATATGTGTGTGTGTGTGTGTGTGTGTGTGTGTGTGTGTGTGTGTGTGTGTGATCTTTTTATTTCAAATTTTAACATATGATAAATACCTAAACAAACAACCATCCTAGCATTAGATACCATAATAGGTTAATTGTCTTTGACCAATGGGTTTTGAAAGGTCATGCATTATAGCACTGTCCCATAATACTTGAAACTAATCAATTAGAGGTTGTAAGTAGACATACATATTTTTTAATTGATGCTTACCATGCACAAAAATTTAAAACATTAAATTCTCATTATGAATCATCAACTATAGTGTAATATTATAATTTATCAACATTACTAACCAATTAGAGTAGCTGGTTGACATACTAAAAAAAGGTTTAACACCATCCATTTCCAAGCCAAACTATACATACGGTGACCTATCTCTAAAATTTTTTTGCCAAAAATGCACAATGTGCTTTATTGTATATGAATATAAAGAAACATGCCAAAATCTATCATTACTTAGATATTTCAATACCATGACATTGATTCTAGAAGTGACTTACAACAGGAAAGAAGCATAAGTCTAGGAATTATTATAAAATGTCACAATACTTTATTTGGAATGGTAGTGACTCTAACTCCTTATCAATATCATGGTGTCCTGCATTTGAGACAACTAATAAAATGTTCATATTCCTTCCTAAATAGAGTGCAACCATCTATGTATGCATCATAATTGACACATATTACCCCTTAATTTGATGATATTTTTTTCACTTCTCGATATGAGGATGGAAGCATGCTATTTTTTTGTAATAAAATGGTTTATAGTAAGCTACAATAAAAAACACAAAATATAAAATGGATTTAATATAAGACAAGCATAACATATATCAAATTTAATATATAGTTAGGTAACTATCATCTTATCTCAGTAAATCATTTACACTAATGTTTGACCAACCAACCTTGCTTTCAAGACCTTCAATGACAATATAGCACCCGGCATTCATGTTCTAAACTGTCCATAGGAGTAAATAAATGAGTTTGAGCAAATTTTAATGTTTTCCCTCTTGTTCAATTTCCTCAAGATTATCATCCAAATTAGATGCTTCATAATAATCATCACCAACTTGATCATTTACATCATCATCATGAAAATCAAGATAATCATGAACAATGTAAAATAAATGATCTACCATATTTTAAATTCCAATGCCTAATTGTATTGGAACATCTTCATCAAATGTTCCAGGTAAAGGTATTTGTTTCTTCCAACACTCTAACTTTTATTTTGAATAATTTTTTAATGATCTCTAGGACTCGTTATTTTATTAGGATGCATGTCATCTTCAAGATGACACACCAAGTAGATGTACTTTGTCTTTTTTCTGGTCAAGGTTGAAGTTGAACATTAGTATCACTATTATAATGTGAAGTATCACATGCTTGCATATTAATTGAACATTAGCACAATATCCATACATATCAACATTAAGATAGATTTATTTGAAGATGACCTTAAAAAATGTTTCATTACATCAAATAAACTAATTTTTGGTGGAAGAGGAGCTTTTCCATTGCATCCTCCTACTCTCTTGTTTCTTCTATTTCGACCCCTACCTTGACGATGAGGTTGTAATGTCTCTCCCTATACATAAAATGGAAAAAAATAATTTTTATATTTTTTGTAACTATTAAAAAAATTAAAATAAATATTAAAAGAATATTAAGAATACATACAAACTCATTTGTTGAAGGTATAATTTTAATGAAAATCTTTATTCTTGTAAATTAGACCTTGGTGTTGGCGAAGAGCTTTATATAGGGAATGATTGACACCTACTTGATGATGACATACTATTTATAAAACACAATATTAGGCATTGAAACCTTTAATGTATTACACACAAAAAATATCTATTTAGCAATTCAAATTGTAAATGAAAAAAAAATGTTCATAAGAAAATCATGTAATAAAAATAAATTCATTACCTTATTGTCCCAAAAATCAACTTGTTTCATTTCAATTTAAATTTTAGAACTCTTATTTTTCACTAGAATTGTAAATTGTCTTGTGTACCTTAATTTTGTAAAATGAGTTCGTGATGTGCCTAATATTATATCATGCAAATAGGGAATATGAGTGATCTTTTCTTCACTTTTTTCTTAGTGGTACTAATATTAACACTATATTTTTGCTATTTTTGAGTCGTAAAGGGAAAACTAAAATTCAAAAAAATGAAAATGATGCAAAAATGACCTAATTGATGATGTAAATTACACTTCAGTAGTAGTGATAATGTGGATCATTAGAATAAAAATGACTATAGACCTACATGGAATCAATAAAGAACAATTACATATGTAGAGAACATCAAAAGATAAACAACTATAGACATGTATAGTTGATCGAGCATGACATCAAATGTACATGATTTCACAAAAGTATCATTACTTGGTATCTTATAATATTTGGAGTAAAAAATATTTTAAGTGTGGTGGAATGTTATTCACTTAGGCCCATGGTATTGAGATATGTATGGAGGTTATGGTGATGTAGACATGTGGCACACATAACTAATGGTTCATCATATTAAGATAGAAGGGTCACTTGTATCAGATAATATGCGGGTTAAATATTTACCCTACCCTAATGTTTTTAGATTAAATATTATAAACAAAAATTCATAGCAAACATTTGGAAGGTAAGCAATAAAAAAATTGGCTTTAGGAGATATTGGAGGTTGTCCTAACAATCATTTGGAAGGCAAGTAAGAAGGATTACTATGGCACTAGAGTTATTTAGTTTAATTAAATTTAGATATTAATGTCCATTAGAGGCCAAGGATGGCCAATGGGTCTGAAGAATATATTTACATGAATCTAACACATATATGGAGTGACAAATGCATTTACAAAATACATTGGAAAAAAAAAATTATGAGAAATTTTCAATAAGAAGCAGTTATTATGATATTTGAAGGATCTTGAAACCAATAAAATGTATGTTGCATTGTAGACATGGGCCATGTTGTTTGGATATTTATTATCTTGCAATTAGTGAATTCCATTGCTTATAAGTAAGCATAGACACTCAATTATCACCACTCTCATTTCAAAATTATAATTAGAATGATTTATAGCAATAACACACGAATCACCAAAACACTCAAATTATTCTGTGCACTTTACATACATCTTATAAAACATATTGGGGCATCCTTGATTAGGGAAATGCACCATATGCAATTGTTAGCTTCACTTAATTCATCCCAAGTGAAATTATGATTATGTGAGAGATATTTTGGGATCAATTATGTCAAATGGTTCTTTGACTTTCAAAAGTCACTTCACTTTTCATTAGGTTCATTAAACTCAAATAATTAGCCTAATCTTCTTCTAATAGGAAATTCCATGGTTTTTGGAATTTTATTTTCTAAATTCATGTATTGGATTTATTCCTCAACTCTCATGACAAGTGGCTAAGTGATTCATGACATCATAATAAATATCAAGAATGATGACATCATTAATTTTTTTCAAGCAATAATAAATGAATACAACAACTATCTAAATTTGGAAGGCCATGCCTATTAAATGAAACATTGATTATAAAATTTAATGCATGTGGTCCTCCAAATTTGACTCATCTTCGGTCATGGATTTTCATCTTGAGATAGATCATCTTTATCACTTTGTCAGGCCTATATATGTAAGAGCCACCATGGACAATTGACAAGATTTTTAGTGCAAAGATAATGCATAATTTCTTCTAGATATTTAACCTTTTCTTCCATTATTAATGCATAAATCCAATCCAAATGGTGTACAAGGAGATGTTGGAGGCACTTTCCCAACCACATTGCCAAAGATTTTGAGTTCTATAATTGGGCACAAGAACATTTGTGGACCCTCCATGAAGAAAAGATGTTTTGGGAAGGTATAATTATTTTGGTATGTTTTTCTTATATGTTTCTTCATTTCATTAACATTGCCCAATCGAGGTAATAGGCCTAATATGTTAGTTTTGTGAATTTGTTTATATTTTGATACTAATAAATAAGTTAACCTATTTTGTAATCCTATTTAACATTTGGAACACCCATTAG
This sequence comes from Torreya grandis, assembly GCA_037957365.1. NCBI lineage: Eukaryota > Viridiplantae > Streptophyta > Pinopsida > Cupressales > Taxaceae > Torreya > Torreya grandis. The sequence goes on along the minus strand of JARHVA010000784.1, from coordinate 3,204,824 downwards.
GATCATGCACCCCACAAATCTCTATAGAAAGCTTCATACTCTTCTAATTACTAAATTTGATTGTTGTATAGCATTTTTCATTTTCTAGTTTTTCCTCTCATTTTTTGTATTCAATGTTTTTGTAAATGATGAAGTTAAACTATGGATCAGTGAAATTGCTCTTATTACTCTCTGTCTACTTTATGTGTCTTAATAAGAATGGTGAACTTATTCTGCTAACCTGTGAATGTAACTTGCATATCGAGAGGTCAAAGGATAAATGGTAAAGTCATTGCTAGGTATTTTCCTGTGCCTTGTTACAAACAATGAACTCAACCTAAAAATCAATGAACTCAACTTAAAAATAGTGAAATTGCCAAGAAAATGACAAAGTCACTAAAAAGGTAAATTGTATATTATGCTATTATTAATTGAAAATAATGACCTCATCCTAAAAATGGAAAAGTCATCCTGCTAATCAATATATTTACTAATTTTTTTCTTTGTTTGTGTGCAAATTGATGAACTCACTCTACTAAATGATGAACTCATCCTAGGAAATGATGAAGTTACCATGATAAATGAAAATTTTGACCTGTGTTGAGTTCTTGAGACATTAAAACTTTTGAAATCAATTTCCTTGGGTGGATATAACTGTTGTTTAATTGTCCAACTATCTTTGTTGTAGGTTTTGACATTTATTTGAATTGATTTTATAAATCAACAAATAAAAACTTTAATCATATTTTTATTTGGAGTTTAAAATGAATAATAAATTTTGACTTGGATCTTAAGATCACATGTTTTCCATTTTTAGCTTAATCATTTTGTTCATTATGTTCATATTTACTTAAAGCCTTATGCGTATGCTTTCTCCTTGCCCCTTTAGGGAGCCTAGGTGACCAAAAACACATTAATTTACTTGTTTGTTTTCCTTACCCAAAAAATTCATTTTCAAAGTATGATCTTCTCTTAACTATCCATGGGGTCCTGAGAATTAGAAATGAAACACATCTTTCCCTTTTTATTTTTTGACTTCATGGGGCAGAGTGCATAACCTTCCTACTAATCTTTAGGGGTACTTTGACCTAGGAAGTGACATCCTGGCATCGTACCAACCCCTTATCTAATGGGGTACATAAATTTGGGTTACATTAGCATTATCTTAGTTGGTGGTTCTTTAGAGCCTAATTATGTTTATAGTACTTCATTGAGACCCTGATGGTTGAAGTGATCATGAAAGGACTAGAACCTTTGGCAAATGGCCTGTAATATATCTCATCCAATTCATGGATTATTCTAAAGTGGCCACAATTGTAAGTTATATTGATACCATCAATTTGTCAATCAAAAACTTAGAGTAAAAACCTTATTTATCTTAGATAAATCATTAATGTAGGGGTGCAAAGGTTAACAAACCCAAAAGATCACCTTTTAGTATGAACCTTTGATAGAAGGGGGATTAAAAACCCTACCAATAATTATAATAATTTATTTAATGAAACCTTAAATTTTATCTTCTTAAAGATAAGTATTTCAAAAAACTCAGTGACTATCTTGTAACATGTGTTAGTTTTTAAGTTACAGTTGTGATTGATTTAGTATTATGTCAAAAATTGGTGTTATGTTCATAACTACATTTCAACAAATATGTCAAGTCTAAAACCAAGTCCAAAACAATTTCATACCATACCTACAAGATGAGGCATTACCCTACCCAATTTTTGGGCTATCTTTACCCATCTCAATATTATGTTGTCCAATTATAGCATTACACTATTTGTGTGGCACCATTATATAGTCTAATTGAAAACCATTCAAATTAGGTCCATTTAGACCCAAATCTAGTTTTGAATCAATTATTCACATTTAGGTCATTTTAAACCCGATTCCTATATAAATCCATTCCAAGCCAAATCTAGTTCACCTTAAACCACGTACCAAGCTAAGTCCATGCCATATCTATTTCATCTTGATTATGTACCAAGCCAATTCCATGCCATATTAGGTTGATTTTGAACTATGTACTAAGCTATTCCAAGATAAATCTGGTTCATCTTAAAGTACATACTAAACCAATAATGTGCCAAGACAAGTCCATAGTATATCAGGATCATCTTGAACCATGTACCAAACCAATTCTATACCAAACTAATTGAAACCAGGGCAGATTCATCTTGAACTGCATGTTGAACCATTATAATTATAATTTGGTTCATCTTGAACCACATGTTAATCCATTCTAATTCCACTCAGGTTCATCTTAAACCACATTTCAATTCCAATACAACTCAACTTGAACCACATACCAAACTAATCTAATCTAATTAGGTTCATCTCAAACCAAATTCTTATTCTAATACCAAATCGAGTCAACTTTGACCAAAATCAACTTTAAAGCCAAACCATTAGAGTATTACCAAATAGACCAAATTTAATTATTCTGAGTCCATCACATGCTAGTTCAAAATTACTTTTATCTTTCCATTAAATCTCTTACACTTTTAAGTTGGGAATGACAAAGTCATACCATCCATCCTTTCTTTTATGTGAAACATATCAGATCATTCTACCCTTTTTGTGGCCTAGCCAAGCCAAGTCAATTATGTTGGATCAATTTTTCCCTCTTTGGGCTAATTATACTGAGACCAATACCATGCTTCTTGGGCCAATTTCAAACACCAAGACCACCCTTTTTGGTGCCAATTCTATCTAGACCAACACCACCCTCTTTGGGCCTTTTCTAATTAAAGACCAAGACCACTTTCTTTGGGCCAATTTCATTAAATACCAATCCCATTGCATGTATCCTTGTTTGGGGGAATCCTTTATTTTTTCTTGTGCCATGACATTTGAAACCAATTTGGATGACACCCTATTCAAACAATACAAGAATACCATCATTTTTTAGCTCATAAAAGAGGGAGCCAAACTCCCACCTAACTTTCATATGGCTCGATTACATACCTTTGGTAAAAAAGAAGAAATACCCTTATTGAAAAGGAAGCTTGTAGATCCAACTCAACATAACCACATCATTACTTATTAAGTACATTAGTATATTCATTCTTTCACTAATTAGCTCATGGTTACTTTAATGAATTCTCTAGCTACTACTTTATTTGATAATTCTCTTTCTACTTGTCCAATATCCAATCCAATCTTAGAGATGCAATGATGCAAATAATTTCCTCTCCAAGGGACATTATCTATTAAATACCAAAATGTGTCAAAGTCTGATAACTACTCAATCAGGATATGTCATGATCCCCTTCCCAAACACAATCAAATACTTCCACTTACAAAGCAAGATCAGGATAACAAACCAATCCTTAATATTTTTGTTGAATCAACCATGTTTGACCAAACCCACACCATTGATGGCCCACTTGTCTTTGACAAAAAACCTATATTTGATGAAGGACCCATCTTTGATGAGCCCATATTTTTAGAGACATTAAAAACTAGCCATTATTTGTCCATTACCAAACAACCCCATTTAAGAAAATCCTTTTGTACTTAAGCCTTCATTTCCAAGTGAAAAGTGAAAAAGGTACTTGTGGACAATATAATTAAAAAGGCCCTCTTTATAGACACATTCACATCAGAATCATGTTTTATCTTAGAACTAATGTCAAAATTGGTTCTATTCAAGAACTAATATTAGATTTCACATCAGAAGTAGAATCAACATCAGTCTTAATACCAAGTTCAGAGCCTCTTGAGTTAGAATTAACATACATTAGTGGATAATCTAACATTGTTTATACACTTATATTAGATCCATTTGAGTCTGCATTAAATTTAGAATCAACATACCTTGGTAGATGTTATAACATTGGTTACATACTCATTGTAGATTAGATTGAATATATGTATGATCCTTCTATGGTTGTTGAGGAAGTTTCTTTTGAAATCGATGAAAGTTCTCCTAGTAGCCTCTATGAGGATTGTATTGCCTTTTACCCTTCCATTGATATTACCATTACACAACCCGTTACCATTAGCTAGCCTAGACATTATATTGATAATTATCCACCCACAAATGTTAATTAGGATTGACATAGTCACACATTATTTAACTTATTCCATAGTGACATCCCAGTGATATAATTTGTAGGGTTCCAAGACAAAATTCAATCAAAATAATGATCTCCTAGTGAAACCTTATTTGAGGCACTAGGGGACAATCAAATTCTAAACTCAACAGCTTCTAGTGGAACCTTGTTTGAGGTGCTAGAAAAAAAATTAGAATAAAAAATCATAATCCTTTAGTGAAACCTTGTTTAAGGTTCTAAGGGACAATCAAAATGAATTATCAACATCCCTTAGTGAAACCTTATTCAGGATGCTATTGGACAATCCAAATTTGAACAATCAATAAGACTTTGTTGGTGAAAACTTTTTTGAGGTGCCAATAGCTAAGCTAATTAGTTCCTCATTGCTTGATAAAGACATTATTAAAGTCAATATCACCCCTACCACAACCAAAATCAAGTTGAATATGGAATTGACAATAATGTATGTAACTAAAAATCCCAACCTTCATTTATCCTTCAACCATTATACATTCCATTATGATTTTATCATTCATTCAACTTCTATATTATATCACCAAATCAGGATATCTATCCCATGCCCACTCTTCCTTACCATTCTTGGTAACACTCTTTTTCAAAGAGTTATAAACAAACCTTGTTTGGAGGAATCATAATCAATGGATAATGAAGATCATGATAACATTAACATACTTCACATCAACAATAGGATTCAAATAGAGCTACTATTCAGAGTAGGTATTGGTTAGACAATAAAGGGTCTGCATTATATATCTCATAATCCTCCATTGAATTGAGATGATAAAAATTCAAAAAAATACAAAAAAATCAAAATAAAAAGAGAATAATTTTTTCAATGGTGAAAACCATGTTTATGGCACCTTGGACAAGTACCATTATGAAAACTAGATTTCTGGCATCATGTGTAAATAATTTGTTTTCTAAAAGTACCTTGACATTTAGGGGCATCCCTATCTACATCATAGACCATTATATTCAAGTTATTTTTTCCATTACAGTCCATTATCATTTTTGTAAACACCTAAAAATGGCAACCAATGACCTCAGACCAAGCTTCAGACCAATTTCTACCAAAAAACATAATTTAAGCCAAAAACACTAAAATTCGCTAAATGGTTCGAACTTGTTATATAAAAGTGAAAATTTAGGATAATGTATCCCTAAATGGGGCAATGCATTTTATGTGATACCTAACTTTGATCAATTCATTTTGAGTCAAAATGATGATTTCGCACCTAGGTTCTTTGGATTGCTCTTGTCTACAAATTTTCTTGCACGAGGCATGTGCCTTTATTATTTTGTATTAGAAACATCCTAAATGGGATAAAAGTTCCAATACATCTAATACCACCTTCCAATTCCACTCTAGTTAAATTTTGATCCAATAATATGACATTTTGACCAGTTTGATTAATTGAGCACCATTTTCCAAAGAATTGCATCAAAAATTGATTAATCATGTTTTAAGCTAATTAATTTGAATCAAGAACTTAAATGGATTTTCCATGGAGGTTATTTATTATTTAATTAATGGAAATTGATTGTGAATAACTCCATCACTTAATGAAATCAGCTATGGGGTGGCATCCACAAGCCATAATTTGCAACAAATATTTGATTAAGCCCTCCCATGCCTCTTTAATGCCTCTCTATCTCAAATATTTATGAGGGCATTTATTGATTTTAGCATCCAAAATTGAATGCATTACTGAACACATATATTCATTTTGAGATGGATGGTCTAGTTTCATTTTGATCAAATGAGAACATCTATAAATAGAAGGCCCCTCACACTCATAATTTTAAGCTATCTTGGTGTAAAGTTATCATACTCAAATGGTTTCAAAGGTTATTTTGATATAGTGTTATTATGCCAAATTATTGATTCAACGTTCACAAGCCCAAGCCACTAAGATAATGATGCCAAGGAGAGAAGGAGATAGCCAAGCTCCATTGCCACTGACTTCTTGAGCACAAACTAAGCAAGCCAATGAAGAGAGATTTTGGAGCATTCAAGGAAAGTGAGAAAGTTTATTTTCTTCAATTTTATTTTTGATTTATCAATGGTTTTTTCTCACTAAGCTCCCCCTAATATCTAGGCTTAAGGTGTTAGTTCATTAGTGTGTTTATTTTTGGATTAGATTTCCTATGCTAACATGATACTAATCTCCCCTTATCAGATTCTTATGTTCATAAATGACACACTCGATGGGACCGCACCCTAAAAATTAGATTAAATAACACCTACAATCATACTACTAACCATTTTCATACAAAATCTTAGAGTTTGAGGCTACAGTGGATGAAAATTTTGATCAAAAAGATGTTTTCTAGAAGTAACAATTTTGTCACTGTGGACTTACGATTTTGTCCTCTGGACCACAAAACTATAATTAATAGTCATGGTTTTGTCTTTCAATCATGATTTTGAATTTTAGCTATATTTTTAGACTAACGAGTTCTCTATCTGTAGGTCAAGTTTCAATATTGTAATACCATGACTCCCTAATTATAATATTACAATACCATAATTTTGTAAGTTATGATATCATTGGTTACAGTCGTGGTTTTGTGGTTAAACTACTAGTGGTTAGCATAGCCGTTGGGGGTTAAGAGACACAATCACAACTCTTAAAATTATGGTTTTGTACTGTGAATTATAGTTTTGTCTATTAGAGTAGTGATTTTATCATTTTTACTATATAATCTATGAATTGTGATTTTATCTCAAATTGTTACAGTTTTATAGAGTTGTAATTTTGGACTATGTATTTATGGTTTTGCACTGTGAGAACACGAGAGCATAGTTTTAAAAGTTACTTGTCTTATTCAAAAAAGAGATTCAAATCTAAACAAAATTCTAACAATTTTATGCAAGACCTACTTGAAAAATGATCAAATCAAGCTTAATTAAGTCTTTTTAAATCTCTTTTGGGTGCTTTAAAATAATTAGGAACTTCCATTTGGTGCTTAAAGGAAAACAATGATATTTATTTGAATAATTTTATGGTTATTTTTCAAAAAAATTGCAACTTAAGGCCAAGGGGCCAAAGAACACCACCAAATATTTCAATCTTAGTGCTTAAAATTGAACTCACTTCAAAGTTTTTATTTTATAAAAATCATTTATCATTTGCTTAGTTAAACTTGTTTGAGCAAAAATGAATTTGTGAGTGTATGCTCTCCCTCCATCCCCTATGGGGAACTTATGGGATCAAAAGCATCATCTTCATTACAAATTGTGCCTTAGGACAAAGGCATAAAAAGGATGTTGTGAAGGCTCTCCTCAAGACCTGCATGGCTTGGGTGATCTAAAAATAACCATAAAGCCTTTTTACTCAGTTTTTATTTTATGCATTTTGGCTTGTGAGGGGGACTTCATTACATCCCATAAGTTATATAAGGAAGCTTTGACCTGAGGTTTCATCTCTTAACATCATCTTGAACCCATCTCTATGGGGAGGTATATAAATTGGGATCCCCTCATTGGGATGGTGGTTTGAGTGGTTAAACCATCTCTATTAGTGCAGGTTAATCCTAGGATGTATGATCATTTTTGACATTGAACTATACTGAGTAAATGATGGATGTAGTGGTTGTGAAAAGGACTATACCTTTTCACAATAAATCATTTGATGTAGACCCAAATGATGTGTTTCTTCTCTTGTGTGATAATGTGAAAGTTGGTACACATGGGATCCATCTAGACTGTAAAAAATTGTAGAATTTTACACAAACCCCACTTGTCATAGAAATATTGTTGATGCGAGGTGCACCCCAAGGTCCATGTCATCATATTAACACTTGAGAGACGGGGGGTGTAAAAAACATACTATATAATGCACTTTTTTTTGGATTAACACTTAAATTCCTCTCAAGTACATGTATAAAGATGGACTTCAACAATATCATGCAACCTTATCAGTTTAGGGCTTAGGATGACTACTTACTTGAATTTGTCTTTGTCTTAGATTACTTGGTCTTGTTTTGAGTCAAAACTTATTTGTTCAAAAAAATCCATAACCAAACACATTTTCCAAAAAAATTCTTAAACAAGGAGGCATTATGTTGTCCAAGTGAAAATCATCTTTTTCTTTGTTCAAATTTGTTATCTTAAAAATTGTGGCATATCATCTAATTGGTGTAGTTATGCTGCCCATTTGAGTCTAAACCAATTGCTAATTTTTATTAAGTCTTTCATTGATAATTTAAATTTGGAATTACACCTATCTAAATTCATAAGGTTGATGTGTGATGTTTAAGTTTAACAATCTCTCTCTCTCACTATGTCTTATGCAATGAATCACTTCTCTGGCAATGGCCTAATAGTTCAATCTTTCATGCAAGTTTTCTTCAAACAATCCTTTATAATATAATTATAAAAATGAATGATGAATATATCACCTATACATACATGGAAACACACACCTTTATCCATCTATCAACATATCATATGCTTGTTACAACTATCCCTATAGTAACTACTCTACCCGTACTTCTCCCCACTTCAAATTGTATAGGCTTGCAGCCTAGTAATGCTTAATTTAACCTTCTATGATAGGAAAAATAGAGGATTATACTAATATTATTTAATTAACTTACATTCTCAACATGCCATTCTATAAGCTCCATTCTGTTAGATCACTCTTTGTCCATATATTCTCCTTAACCTTTTGTGACTCTTAATGCTAGCAATGCCAAGTTGACTCTTTATGAAGAAATAAAGATAAATGATGGTTGATCTTACCTCAATAAACTAATAAAATTATAATATTATGTTACAACCTTATGCAATTTTTCATCCCTCAATTCTCTTTCATCATACAAATTATTTTCAAGCCTTAAGCCCCTACTAGTCCTATTTAAGCATGTACCTCCTTGGTTTAGAATATCTATAGAATTTAAAATCTAACTGAGACCATTTCCTAGAAACCATTTTTGAATCCTAACTCCACCATCCTATAATTGACCATAATCCACATGTATACCCTCTTTTTCCTCTAGTCCAGTCCTTAATTAGGCTTATTTAGCCTTATGCCAAACCTACAGTCCCAAACCATACAAAATACTGAAGGTAAAAACCCAAAACCATAATAATATCTTAGGTATTGATAAAACAATTATGATAATAAATTTTGGGCCTTTTTGGCATGTGTAATCTCTTTCTTCAGTCAAAACCCTAATCTGGGGTTCCTAGGTCTTTGAACAGACCTGAGAGGTCTTAAAATTTCATAACATGAGTTTCATGAAGGCTAGAAACTTTAATAAAGATTCATTAGGTATGTACATATATTTATGGCCTAATCCAATGAATTTCATAACCCAATTACACACTATGTCTTTGATAATCAGAAAACTCAGAAAACTAGGTTCTTTCAAGACTGGGAAAACTTGTAGTACAAGTAACTCAAGATTTCAATTGGACTTTATAGAGTAAAAACAAGTTTTATACCTTTCTCATGATTACCATACTAATATCCATCCATCTCAATAATAAATAAATGTTAAATTCTCCTTTAGATCTCAAAAAAACATCTTCAGACAGGGTTCTACCCTCTGTTCTTGGTTTTACACATTCACAAGGTTTCACAAAAGACTCAATTGAAATAAAGGGACTCTTGTTCATTTTTGAACCTTATACTGAGATTATTACCATGGTATATACCTCTCTCCACACTAATTACTTAAAAAAATCCTCAATACACTTAGGAATTCATAGAACCTAAAAAATTGTCTTATCTCAAAACCCTAAAGTGAATAATGTATTTTGTTGGGATCAACAAGGATCATAGGTGCCAAAACTAAAGCATAGCCTAGATTTGATACCATTGTTAGGAAAATAAAACATTCCTAAATTTGAAAGATGTATAAATGCAAAAACATAAACATGAGCTACAAATAAAAAACATAAACAAGAGAGACAAACCATAACACTAAATATACATGGAAACCCTACTAAACTAGCTAGGGAAAAACCACAGGGCAAAGGGACCATCCAAACTTCATATCTACATTAGAAAATCTCTCTCTACAACACATATCCTCATAACAAATCTCTTCAGGTGAACCAATCATACAACCATGCCTTTCAGGTTCAAACCAACAAGATGCAACATGCATCTTAATAATGCTAATACCATAGCATCTAAGGGAGATTTTAGCTTCTACCTCCATGAATCCATCATGCATCTAGGTGAGAAAAGTAATCTAGCCTTCCATGATTCAACCTATAACTTGCATCTGATGCTTACAACCCAAGCATCTAGGTGAGCTAAGCTAAAACTAATCCTTACAAGCTCTAACCTCTAAATATGGATCCAAAAATGGAGAACCTCCAAGGGCTACTATCCACTAAATGGATAACATTACAATGAGAGAGCTCAATGCTTTATATCATTTTCATATAATGTGATAGAAGAGAGATAGGGAGATATAACTTCATGGATACTCAAATAAATTCACCACATTTGAATGGGTGTATAGTAATCCATAGTGGTGGTTTTCCCCATGTGCCAAAATCCATTAAAAATGGCCCTCCACTTGGACAAGAACATGTGCCACCTTCATGTGGCTCCAAAACTTTCTTACCACTTCCAAAAGTGAGTCAGAACACTCAATAATGTTCTTCTTGTCTTCATTCTCCAAGGGTCAACAAAGTGGATGCTCCACTTTAGACAAGATCCAAGCCACCCCATGTGACTCCAATAATTATGACCCACGTACACATGTGAGGCCAATCACTAATAGTGATTTCTTGTCTTCTTCTTCTATGTGTTTACACAAGTCCAAAAGGTGTTGCAATCACCTTCTGACTTTATCTACACATGTGAATCATGGGTTCCCTTAAAAATTTTACCCATGCATGACCCTTTGTATTTTGCATCATGTGACACCACCTTGACCATACCATAGGACCCTCTAAAGGGCCCTCCTTCCACTTCACCATCTTACTGCATCATCAACCACATCACCTACATACCATGTCACCTACATGCCACATCCCTACACACCAATTAGGATCCTCTCTATGAGGCCCACATCTTAAGACCCACCTCATGGGACCCAATGTGGGACCCACTATCATGTCACTGTGAATAGTGCATGTGAATAATACTCATGAATAGTGACCTTTAAATAGTGGCTTCACACCCTAACAATCTCCCTCTTAAATTCATATACACATGACTTTCAAACACTTACATCTTCTTCAAACCAATTACCACCCAGCTGCTATCCTTGCCCACTGCTACTCACACACAAGCCTAGAAGAAGTTTTTTGCACTACTAAAACTTATCTATCAACATATGCTCTTCTTAGTATAAATTCAACAACATGAAGTGACTCTCACTTCACCACAAACCCAATCCTCTATCTAGGATTCTGCCATGAACCGCTCACAACTCCTACTACTTGGAAGTATCCAATCTAGTGCATCATGGATTAATAAGGCTTCTCCTACTCCCAATGAATATAATACACATAAGAACCATATTCTCCTCCTCTATAGGACAATCTAAAAGACATCTTTGAAAATACTATAAGATGTGGGATACTTGACTTTTTTGCTTTTTTTAATCTTTGTGCATCTCCATCCTTGGTTTACTCCATCTCATCTTAATCACCTGAGCCATCTCACCAATGATTATGTTGGGGTTTGAAGCCAACATGCCATCAAACATAGCAGCAACCTATGCTATTCCTTAGCTCTCCATGAAGGTATTCCTATACCACATCAGCGTGCCTGTTGGAACCTATATAGTCTCTAATTTTGCAAACTAACAACTCTACCTCATCCACATAACCCTCCTAGATATTATTTTCTCATCACAAGACCACCATGTAGAAATTATGTCAAAATGACATCCCACTAGTCCAACTCTTGAACAAAAACAAGTACACACTTTAATCACATTCATAGTTATCAACTGGAGAAAAGAATCCATAGAAGTCAACACTTGACTTCTACATATAGCAAATCGCTACCCAACATGATTAACATGGTACCCATACAGATCTTGGGAAGTTGTCACACTACTTAGTGCATTACTGCACCTACCAAGTTTTTGAGGCCATAATCAAACTACATCTTGCTATACCACATGTCAATCCAAATCATGTGTAGAGTTACTCCATGCATTAGTCCTCAAGGTTACTCACATCAGCTACACCATAGCTGTGTTTGATACTCACTTCTACTACACCTTAACCATCAAGCACTTCACTCAATGCATCTCTAAGTCTTTGAAAGATCTAACACTGGCCTTATCCTTCCATATAACCTTGAGTTAATTTATTCTTCTCCATCCATCAATTATAACAGGTAGAGAATCAAATTTTTAATAACTCCTCTACATGGATTTCCAACACATCTCGACCATCACATTATGGTAGTAGGATCCCATAACATGCACCGCTTCTCTAGCCAAGAACCACAACAAGACACATGCCTTGTCATCACCCTCCAACATCACTAATGGAGACTATTTTACTCCACCACAAGTTATACAGTTGCTTCATCAGGAACACTGTTGGTTCTGATCTATCTAGTAAAGCTTGTTAAGCTTCTCTTCTATTCTCCATCTTCCACCAAGAGAGAATGGTGGTACCATACAATCCTTTTTATTTTTTTCTCTTTTCTATCTGGGTCTCTCCACCTATAGCTCCCACTTTCACAAAACCAACCAAACAACCATGGCTCTGATACCACTTATTGGGATCAACAAGGATCATAGGTACCAAAACTAAAGCATAGCCTAGCTTTAATACTAGTGTTAAGAAAATAAAATATTCCTATATGTGCAAGACTTATAAATGTGGAAACATAAACATGAGATAAAAATAAAAAACATAAATAGGAAAGACAAACCATAACATCAGATATACGTGGAAACCCTACTAAACCAGCTAGGGAAAAACCATGGGGCTTTGGCAACATCTAGACTTCATATCTACATCAACAAATCTCTCTCTATAACAAAGCTCCTCATAACAACTCTCTTCAAGTGAACCAAATATATAACCATGCCTTCTAGGTTAAAACCAAAAATATGCAACATGCATCCCAATAATGATAATACCATAGCATCCAAGGGAGCTTCTAGCTTCTACATCCATGAATCCATCATGCATCCAGGTGAGTAAAGCAATCTAGCCTTCCATGCTTTAACCTATAACCTGAATCTGATGCTTATAACCTAAACATCTAGGTGATCTAAGATAATACTAAGACTTAAAATATCTAACCTCTAACTATGGATCCAAAATTGGAGAACCTCAAAGGGCTCATCCATGATCCACTAAATTGATAACATTACAATGGGAGAGCTCAATGCTTTATAGCATTTTCATATAATGTGAGAGAAGAGAGAGAGGGAGAGATAAATTCATGAATACTAAAATAATTTCACCACATTTGAGTGGGTGTATAGTAACCCATATTATTCATTGTCCCCATGTAATAAAATCCATAAAAAATGGCCCACCACTTGGACAAGAACATGTACCACCTTCATGTGGGTCCAAAACTTGCTCCCCACTTCCACAAATGAGTCCAAACACTCAATAGTGTTCTTCTTGTCTTCATTATCCAAGGGTCAATTAAGTGGATTCTCCAATTTAGACAATATCCAAGCCACCCCATGTGACTCCAATAATTATGCCCCACTCACACATGTGAGGCCAATCACCAATAGTGATTTCTTGTCTTCTTATCCTATGTGCTCACACAAGTCCAAAGGGTGTTACATTCACCTTTTGACTTTATCTACACATGTGAATCATGGGTCCCATTAAAAATTAGACCCATGCATGACCCTTTATCTTTTTCATCATGTGACATCACCTTGACCACACCATAGGACCCTCTAAAGGGCCCTCCTGCCACTTCATCATCTTGCTGCATCATCTACCACATCACCTACATACCACATCACTGCACACCACTTGGGACCCTCTCCATGAGGCCCACATCTTTGGACCCACCACATGGGACCCACTACCATGTCACCATCAATAGTGATCAGTGAATAGTGCCCATGAATAGTACTCCGTGAATAGTGACCTTTGAATAGTGGCTTCACAACCTAACATATTTCAATATGAATGTATACCTCTTAGAATAGATGAAAAGACAATAAACCTAATGCATGCAATGACTATTCAATGGAAATAATAAATACTCACCATCAACATTTATACCATATTGTCTATTTTGATTGTCATCACCATTAACTATCATTCAATAAGTTCTATAAGATGGAATAGTCATTGCTAACAAAATGCACTTTATTCATCTAATATTCATCCTATCTGTCTGAAGGACAATTGAGAAAAAATAACAAATACCAACCTTATATCTCCCTACATAAACCAATAATGAATTCTTGAACTTTCCTCCACGTAGGGGTTTTGGACAAATCAGTAGTTTAAGTTTAACTAATCACAAAGAACCATGCCATGAGATTTTTAAGACATAAGAACCCTACATTACTCATCATAAATCTCATAGACACATAAAATAATACCTTAATCATCATAAAACATATATTATAGTCCCTTAAAATGGCTCACAATAGTTCAAATTTTCAAATAATTTTTTGGCAGGAAAATACAAGATTTGAATTTTAACAACCTAGACACCTAGTAATGACTCCAAAAGACCTAAAACAACTCTAAAACATTTTCAAACCTAACCAAAGCCAAAAATGACATCATGATGACATCCCAATAGGATGCCCCTACATTGATGTGTTAAGTGGATCCGCTATTTTCACTAGACTTGAGGGAATTTGTGTTCAATTTCTCATTTGGATTGAAGGTTGTTTATAGACTCATTATCATTTTTTCATAATTGGTAAAAATAGGTACCCTTGTGAATTTCTTGTATTCTAAGTTCAAGGATGAAATTGTTAGGTTGTGGAGCTAAAAGCTTCAAATCATTGCAAACAAGAACTGAAGGTTGCTAAAGTTTGATAAGCACCGGCGTCGGTAGCATGACCGACGTCAGTTGTGACCAGTGCAGAAGGCCACTGGCGACGGCAAGAAGTCAGCCGACATCGGCAGAACCAGGCAAGCAGGGACCAATGTTGATCACCTGTGTGTTCCAAAACTGTTCGTTGCACAGACAGTTAGTTAAGTGAATGAAGTGTTTGCATGTAAAGGCCAGTTAGAGTCTTGAGCTGCGTGGATAATTGTCTAGATTAAGAGTCTAAGTTATTGTTTAAGTCTGTGATCTATTTATAGACCCATTGGCATGTATTTTAAAGTATGAGATGATAAGGAAGGCAAGGAAGATCCTTCCATTGTAAGATCATTGAGTTGCAGGTTGTTGCAAGCTCATATGAGATCTACATGTGTGAGTATGGTCTGTTGAATTGCAGGTTGTAGATTCATGGGAGATCAACTTGAAGTACTATAGAGTACTTGGTGAACTGGCAGGGTTATTACTGACTGGTTGGAGAGGTGAACACCAATTCTATGTGTGAGTTGGTTGTTGGGACCGTTTTTGGTAGGAGAGTGTTGTAGAAGAATTACTGTACACTTGAGGTGTGGGAAGCCTCTGTAAGGTGGAAGAGTGTGGCGGCTATTTATTGTATTTTTTTTTGTAAAGTGTTAATACAAGATAGTGTATTGTCTCTCATATTTTGTGCTATTGGTGAATTCTAGTTACTTGTATTTTTGGTTATTTTTGCATTTATAATTGCTTATATTTGGTAATCATATTGTGCTCTTTCTGAGGAGAAAGATCCTAGCAAGAGGGATCAGAATAGGTGTCTTTGTTCTTGTGATCCCCCCATCAAGTGGTATCAAAGCTTTTGGTTGGGATACTAACAGATTGGATTAGATCTGGTTAGTGTGTTTTGATTACAGGTTACTCATAGGGTTTCTGTTTGAGTGGGAGTTGAGCAATGGCAGAAGACAGTAAGCTACAAATGGAGAAGTTTAATGGCAAGAACTACCAATTATGGAGGATGCAGATTGAGAATTATCTGTAACAGAAAGATTTGTACTTACCATTGGGTGGGGTTGATTGCAAACCCTAGGATATGAAGGATGAAGAATGGGAGGTTCTTGATCGGAAGGCTCTGGGTGTAGACACCAAAATAATGTCTAACCCTTGGTCACCTTCCCCCTTGGTCCATTCCTAACCCATTCCTAAAACATGCACTTACTAATTTAAAAATAATAATTTATTATTAATATTCTCCCCTTTGACACCTCGCCTAACACCTCGCCTTGGACTATTTCCCACCCTATGACTCACCCAAGACCTATTCTTACTTCTCTCTAACCGCCTAACCAACTCTCATGCATATTTAGCCCAACCTTTTGACATTCTCCAATGGATAGTGCACTTGGCAGATGAAAAATGGGCTTGGTGGCTCTTTTTCTCATTCTGCACCCGCCGACGTCGGTCAAATGTCGGCTGACGCTGGCAGAATCGCCAACGTCAGTTATACTTAAACAAATTTTATAACCCTTTGACTGACCCCAATCAAAAATTAGTTAATCTCTGGAGCTAATCACGACTCTTGAATCTGCTTTCGACAAAACAAAGTTCTCGTGCTTTTGCTTTTCAGTGTTCTAGGCTTCTTGGTGTTCTTGCAGGGATCAGCATTCTTGACAACACTTTCTAGGCACTAAGGTCTTGCATCAGACATTCTGCATAGGAATCGCATGTTATCTCCATCACCAGCGACAACTGAAATACAGCTTCTGCACCTTTGCCAACTCGTATCACAGCTAAGTTTTTATACTATTTTCATTTCAGTGTCATTTACAATATATTAGCATTCTGTCTACTGTCTATTCCAAGCATCCTTGACCCAACCTTCTCTGTCCTTCCTAGAGAGGCTGAAAAGCGTTCTCTCCCGTTCATCCTCTTTTTGCCTCTATCACCAATTCAGTCCCCTTCTCCTAACAAAGTTCTCAGTCCATTAGACCCCAAGAAGTCCCTCTGAATCCCTCATAGACCCTCAGACTCACAGACAAGACCACAGTCCATCCTGTAGACCAGAAACTAGACCTATAACTCGTCCCTGGCCATTACCCCAACCGACCTTGTCCACTTTCCCTACCGACGTCGGCAGTCTAACCGTCGTCGGTGACCTTCCTGACCGACGCCGGCAATATCACCAATGTCAGTGACTGTGTTAAGCAAATTGCAGCTTATTAGGTATGCATTTGCTTTTAGTTCTTTCTTTTCAAGTCTTTCATTATTTCTCTTTTTTGTCTCTGTCATATTCTATTTTAAACAGTGGATTGTCATCCTCCAAGAAGCCTTAGTGCTTCTAGGACCAAGCTTTTGCTTGGCAATCCACCCTCTTATCAACTAACGTTTTTCATGTTTTAGTGTCTGTCTCTTTCAGGTGTCATCCTCCACAACCAAAGAGGAGATCTCACAACGTCTGGATTACGGTGCACAGACTACATCCAGGTACATACAAGCCTTGACCATTTCCTTAAGTTTCTCATTTTCTCTCTTTGAATGTGAAAGCGAAATTGCATAGAAACATTCTGGCATGCCCGGTGGGACCTTTAGGGCCTTCCTTGGGTTCCTTTCCTTCTTTTTTCATTTAGGTGCATTAGGTTTCTCCCTCTTCACCTCTTTCTTCTTTTCTAAAAGACATCATAAGCAGGAATAAAAAGAACTTTTTTCTTTCTTTTCTTGCATTTCTAGACTAGTCTAAAATCATTTTATTCAACCCTTTCTCCACTTGTTTTCATTCCAACTTAACATTTCGATTTGGGGCTTAAAAACATATTGCATTCCATTTCTGCTTGTTTGCATTTCTTAGTCCACACTTAGTAACTAAATAAACCGCATATTGAATAAATCGTAGATCACTTGATGTTACACAACCAAACCACATGCACTAAATTAAACATCAAACTCACTTGAGACAAGGCTCGACTGGGATTTCATCACCCAGCGGATACCTTACCCATCCCGGCGATCCTACTTGGATTTCACCACCAAGGGGAAAGCCCAATCTGTTCTCTGGCAGAGTCTAATCTATAAGGAAAGTATATTTTGGCTAAGCGAGACCGGCTAACCACTGGAATCGTGAAGTGAGGGGAGCTTGCTCCTTAGCACCAGGCCATGTACGGAACCTAACACAGACTTTTGAGCACCTAAACATACCTGAAACCATCTTTAGACTACTTATTCTAGGACCCTTCTAACAACCAACCTCCTCAAACATCACTTTAAGGCATAAGCCACACGATCCTAATAAAATTATTTCTAGGGATTTAACGCTAGGATCTGCTTATCCTCATCTTATTTTCTATTTTTTATCTATTTTTTTTGAGCTAGTAAGGACGTCTTCTTTATTTCCAAAAACTTTTTTTTTGAGTTTCTGGAAAACACAGTAACCGACATCGGTTTTGTAACCGACGTCGGCAACTTTTCTCCACCGACATCGGTCATCTGACTGACATCGGCAAACTTCTTCACCGACATCGGTTTTTGTACCGACGTCGGTCACTGTCCAATTTCTTTTTTCCAAAAATAGCAAGCTTAAAATCCAACTTTCTTGCTGTCTAAACATTCATTCTGGTTTTCTAAAATTGAAAAAACATAGTTTTTTGAAATCTGACCCTTTCTTGCCTTGAATGGTTTTGACACGCATTCAAACCAAGGCTCTCTTTGACCACGCTAGGCAACAACCACTTCCACCTTCACCATCTATAACCAGTCCTATAATGGAGTTCCACTCGGAGACTGAAAGAACTCCTACTCGCCCAACCCCACCTCAGACTCCTATTGTCCCAGAAGGGGACCAAGATTTCGCACAATTCTTGGACCTTAACGTCAAAGCCTTGCAGCACTATCTCATGCATAGCCAAATGTGAGACTCCCTAGGCAACCCAATCTATGGGATGCCGACTTCCTTAGTTGAGACAAGAATCACATCAACAGCACCTATAATTCAGCCACTAGACAATCAAGTCAATGCCTCCACTAATAACCCAACCATGTCCTACCTTCAAAACTTAGCCACTCCATCTAAACCTACCTCCATGGGGGTTTCGATACTCCCTCAACCTCAAGCTACTCAATTAAATCCCACACCTTTCCAAAACCTACTAGTCTCTATCCCCCCTACTCTTTCACCTATCAACACAAGAGTAACTGTTTACCCGTCAACAAGTGTGGCCACTCCTCAACCATCCTTGACGGCCCCTATCCAACTTGTGCCTACCAACCCCATAACACAAGTGCCCTTGGCTCCAACTTTCACTCCAATAACCAGCTACGCATATGTTGCGTCTACGCAACCAACCACGTCATATGCCCCACTAAATATCTTTCAAGCGCCTTATAATCTAGGGGGCGCTCCACCCACCAATCCATCAGCAGATATCATCAAAATGCTGATGGACAAGATGTCTAGCCTAGAGACCTCCATTTTTGGCTCACGCAATACTCTCTCATATGAGCAAATTTGCAATGAGCCCATTCATCCTTCTGTCCTGATTAGACCATACCTTAACCAATGGGAGCTTCCCAAATTTTCTTGCTTTCAAAGCAAGGAAGACCCACAGCAGCACTTACGGGCATTCAGACATGCCTGTTACCTTATTGCCCATGATGATGCATTGCTCTTACGTACATTTCTTATGTCCCTTTTTGGTGCTGTGCTTGACTGGTATAGCTCTATTGCCAGCCATTCCCTCTTCACATTTACAAAGCTGGCCCAACTCTTTCTTGATCACTTCTCTATCAACATCACCAAGAAGGTCTCGATCATGGACCTCTATACTATCTGCCAATTCGAGGACGAATCTATAGCTGACTTCATTGCTCACTGGAGAGGCCTCATCAATCAACTCTCCTTTTCCTTACCCCAACCCAAACTTTTCTCCCGAGCCTGTGCCAAACATATTTCTTCCACCTTACGGGTTCAGACTTTCTACACCTTCGACGAAGCCTTCACGATGGCCCGCAAACTTGAATTACATGCCGTCGAGGAGAATAAAGTCAAGTTGCGGAGCAAGAATCCCAACTCTAAGACCAATGACTCCTCTTCTTCTAAACCTTCATCATCCAATCCTAAGTCTAAAGCTTCAGCTAACGCTGTAGTCGTTAGACCTTCATCCTCTTCAACCAATCAGCCTGAGCCATCCACATCTCATAGCGCCACCCATCAATTCCAGCAGAGATACGTAAAATGATAGTATACTCCTCTTAGAGAATCATATGCATCTATACTGGAAAAACTTGTTAAACAGGGGATTCTCCATCTCCCTCAGATCTGACCACCTCCACAATTTGATCCCTCACGCGCCATCCCTACGTGGTATAGGGAAAATGACTTCTGCAATTACCATCATGTCAAAGGTCATGACACGGGAAACTACAAAACCTTTAAAAACATAATCCAAGACATGCTTGAAAAGGGTGAGCTCGTCCTAGATAATCCCAATGCACCTCCTAACTAGGGCATCGACATCTTCAAGCAACCATTCCCCAATCATCCACCGACCCAAAATAATGTCTAGACCTTGATTGACAACACTCATAAACACGACATTCGAACAGTCAATACGGTCTCGCCCTTCATCCCCGACCAACTTCAAGAGGTCAGTCCATCTATCAGTCCATCACGTTTGGACAAACCTCTTTCTCTGATTAGTTCTCCGTCAACCTCTCTTATCTTGGAGGACGCCTCAACATTACCAACACCACCGGTCTCACCATCCTCCTTCCTACTGCCTATGGAGGACCCGACCTTACCTACTCCTCGATCGCAAGTGGAGGGCACCATAATCCCTGCCCTTTACCCGCTTGAGGAGTCACATTCTTCAATTCCTTCTCCACCAAGAGAAGAACCTGACTCTCCATCTTCTTCGATCAACGACAATCCAGTTATAACTCCCACACACCTTGGGTCCGAGACTACTGCCACACCTAACACATCTTCTCAAGGACCCAAACCTCATCCAACATTTTCTCAACCATTTTCCCGACTAGTAGAGAAAATTAAACTTCTCCCTTCAAGGAAAGTGGAACATCAGGGATTGTGGGAGCATCTTAAAGCTCTTCAACATCTCTGTGCCCTCTCGTCTCATGCTGCCAATCCTCCCAAGGCATAATCTCCTAAGAATCTCAACAAAGACCAGACTTCCTCTTCTAAACCTGCATCTACCCAATCTAAACCGATCAAGTCACTCGGCATTCGCCCTATCTCTACCCTCACTCACCTGCAAGTGAAGGTGGACTTAGACCAAACCTCAACCAATAATAGTCTTCTAACCAAGTCGAAGAAGACTGCCAGACCACAAAAGCTAACCCCTCCTCCACCGTCAACATTACCCTCCATTTTAGGCTCTCATCCTTTTACCCTAATCGGAGTGCTCCCTACTCCGACCCTTAACCAACACAAATTACCTCCATTACTTCCTTTGCCCACCACAAGTCTACCCCCTCTTAAAAATTTGGCACCTCTCACAAAGAAAGTGTCATCTTCACATGTGGCCATACCACCAACCCAAAAGGTGGTACGAAAACCTTCTTCAACATCTCCCAAGCAAAATTCACCAGCGCATCATGCATCAACAGGCACGGACCCCTTAGTAGGTTCATATGCTTTGATATTATGCCAACTTTTGTAGACTTCTAGCATTACCCTTCCTTCTATCAAGCCATTCCAACCCCTCGGGTTAAAACCTTCTTGGTTCGACGATACGAAGATTTGTTTATACCATCATACGCCAGGACATGATACCGAGACTTGTTGTGCCCTCAAGGCAGTCATTCGCCGCTATATGGAGAAAGACACTCTTCTCCTTGAGGACACTCTTGACCGACCCTCGACATCTTCTCATCCAACCTCTTTAACCACATCAACATCTCACCAATAGGCCATGACCCCTTCTTCACCTCCTATCTTTGAAATCAATGCTATCCATATAACCACTAGGTCACAAAAGGACAAGGCGAAAGAAAAAGCTACTATTCCTTGGACCTATCCTTTTGTCTAGTCACCTCAACCACAAAAACCCAAGATTTCCATCTTAGGTGCATCTCAACCCCCTTCTTCAGAGGCAATCAAAGACTCTATGATAAAACAACTTCACCAAACGCCTGTGAAGATGACCTTATATGACCTTATCCAAAGCTCCCCCCAGCATCGTCAGGCTCTAATCAAAGCCTTACAGGCAGCTGAGGTCCAACCTGAAGAACCTCAACCACTAGCTGCCCTAGTCCATTCTTTATCCCCCATCGCCTCTATCACTTTTAGTGATTCTAAAATTCCTACATCTACCTTGGAAGATCAGGACGCTGCTCTTTTCATCACAGCCTACGTTGATCGAACCCATATTAAATGAGTTATGATTGACGGGGGTGCTAGCATTAATATCATTTCCACCCACGCCTTTGATCAATTGGCTCTTCCCAAGAATTGCGTATCGAAAACCGACGCAATCCTTAGATCTTTTAATGACACCACCGCTAACACTATTGGCACTATTGTCCTCCATATCCGCGTTGGTCCACGCACAATCCCAGAGCTCTTCTACATCATTGAGGGAGAATTCCAATATAACATGCTATTAGGATGACCCTGGATCCGCACCATGGCTTACGTCCCTTCAACACTTCACCGTTGTGTCAAATTTGAACACGACAAACAAGTCCATATCATTCCTGCTGACCCATCCCCTTTTAAAACTTGTAACACAACTTATCGACCAAACGACGTTCTTATCCCTCTCAAGGCACCAACCCAAACATCGTCTCCATCCGCAGAAGCGTCAACTAGTACACAAACAGCGGTTGCCATCACATCACCTTCCCAAGTGACAACCAAGGACCCCATGGATGATATCTTTCAAAGACTTTCACTTGGGGAATATCGCCTACTTACTCTAGACATGTTCTAGACTCCTCAAGAGTATGGACAGCTTCATCAAAATCCAAGCTATGACCATCGGATCGGAATGGTCATTCCTTATGGTCCTCCTAGCCTTCGAACCAATCTCGTCTATGGGGGGCTGGATCAAGCTCCTACTGAATCAAATCCTTCCTCCTCACCTCAAATATTCACATCCAATTTCTCCTTTCTTGGCAACCCCACCTTTGCACATACCTACCTTTATAGGTGTGCATGGAAGGGTTTTGGCTTTGCGTGCTACGAACAAGGCTCCCATCAGCCTATCAAACCACCCAATGATGATAATGCAAAGAAACGGTATGGACTGGGTTTCCAAGAACCCACTGAGGCTTCCGCAAACCTTTGCCCCGAACCAACCATCGATGAATCTCTTCCAGACTCGCCTATTCTTCCATCCTCACCTACGGAGTCGGTGGTTTCCATCCTTCCTAGTTTTTTTTGCATAAACACCATCCGCTTGGAACCCCTAACCTATCAGCTCAACGGGGTTTCCAGGTCTCTCCCTCTCATTTATCCCAGCATGATAGATGATGAATCGACAACCATCAACACTGTCCACTGCATAGACGATGACGCCATTCTTACCTATATGGGTGCCGACGATTCTTTCATTCAGCGCTCCCTCCCTTCTGAAACACAAGTTATGTTAAATGAATCAACCATTGACATTAACCTTTCCTCTTCTGGTGTTCTTCATGTCTTAAAGATTGGTCAATCTTTAGACACTCAGGAGCAGATCGACTATACCACATTTCTCTCAGACAATTGCAAAGCCTTTGCCTGGACCTACGCTGACATGCCTAGCATCGACCCTAACATTGCCACTCATAACATTGTCACAAACCCAGAGGCTAAACCTGTTAGGCAAAAGCTTCGCAAGATGCATCCTCGTGTTGCACTTCTTGTCAAAGAAGAGCTTCAGTGCCTTCTTTCTGTCTCCTTCATCCAACCCATCAATTATCCGCAGTGGGTCTCTAACATCGTCCCTGTTACCAAGGTGACTGGGGGGATCCAGATTTGTACAGACTATCGCAACCTTAACCTAGCTTGTCCCAAGGATACTTTCCTCTTCCAAACATTGACCAACTTGTTGATCTTACAGTTGGCCATGAGATGTTATCACTCATGGACAGATTTTTAGGATATAACCAAATCCTGATTACACTGGAAGATCAGCACAAAACCACCTTCATTACACCATGGGGAACTTTCTGCTATCGAGTCATGCCTTTTGGTTTGAAAAATGTAGGCGCCACATATTAGCATGCCATGACTTACATCTTTCACGATCTCCTCCATAAAATCATGGAGGACTATGTAGATGACCTGCTTGGCAAGTCTAAGCTTCATCGCGACCATTTGACTATCCTCAAAATCATCTTCTCTCGCCTTCTTCAGTACCATGTCCGTCTTAACCCCAAGAAATGCATCTTTGGAGTCCTCTCCGGAAAGCTCCTGGGATTCATTGTCTCTCTTTGTGGCATCGAGATAGATCCTGCCAAAATCCGTGCTATCCTCAAAATACCACCTCCAACTAATCTTAAGCAACTTCGTAGTCTACAAGGGAAGCTCCAATCCATCCGCTGCTTCATTTCACAGCTTTCTAACCGCTGCCAACCCTTTCATCACCTCCTCAAGAAGGACATCTCCTTTAAATGGGATAAAGATTGCCAAGAGGCTTTTAAAGCCCTCAAACGCTATTTGGTTTCTCCACCAGTCCTTATTCCACCAAAGGATGACCAACCCTTCTACCTCTACATCTCAGCAACTAATCATTCGTTAGGTGCCATGATCACGCATCGAGACGAGCAACACCATGAGCAAGCAGTCTACTACATAAGCCGAACACTTGTCGATTACGAAACTCGATATACTCATACCGAGAAACTCTGTTTGTCATTAGTCTTTGCCACTACCAAGCTCCGTCACTATCTTCTCAATCACAAAACCTTTGTCGTCACCCAAACTGATCCTCTTAAATACATGCATTCTAAGCCATATCAAAACCAGCGTATGGCTCGTTGGCTCATGCTTCTTGCTGAATTTGACTTAGAATTTGTCCAGCAAAAATCTATAAAGAGGCAAACAATCGTTGACCAACTAGCAGATGCCCCTCTTCTCGACAATCAACCTTCTCAGTGCGAGTTTCTCGATGAATCTATCGACACTCTCTCGACTGAAGACACATTCTACCAAATGATGATGTTCTTCGACGGCTCTAAATGTCAACTCGATGGGGGTGCAAGGGTCATCCTCATCCCACACGAGGGTGAACCCATGCCCCTGTCTTTCAAACTCGACTTTGAATGTACCAATAATATGGCCGAATACGAAGCCTTAATTTTGGGACTTCAAACTGCCCTTTCTTTAAACATCAAGTCCATCAACATCTTCGGTGACTCACAACTTGTCGTCAATCAAATCAATGGTTCATATCTTTGTAAAAATGAAATTTTAAAAAGATACAAGCACCGTGTTGACATTCTTCTAGCATCTTTCGACCATCACTTATTGCAGACTGTCCCTCGATCTACGAATAAGTTTGCTGACACCATGGCTTCCCTCACCTCACATATTCCTTCTTCATCTTCATCCTCATCAAGAATTTATGTCATGGTACATCGTGTGCCATTGCCTTCATATATTTCCACTGACATCAATCTTGTCCACACCATAGACTCTAGTTCACAAGATGTATGGTATAAACAACTTGAGGACTACTTGGCTCATTCTATCATTCCTCCCAACCTCTCTAGCAATGCACGGTAGGCTTTCATCAAGCGCACCGCTTGCTATACCATGCTAGGGGGCCTTCTCTATAAAAGAGGTTTTGACGGCCTTCTTCTTCACTGTTTAAACTCCACTGAAGCTTCTCATACTGTTAAACAAGCCCATGACGGGATTTGTGGCAAACACTTCAGTGGTAACTCGATTGCCAAGCGCATCTTTCACCTGGGTTATTATTGGCCCACTCTTCATCAAGACTGTAGCGATTATGTTCGGCGTTGCATCAAGTGTCAGCAACATGCTAACTTGCTTCATCTCCCTAGTCACGCCTTACAAGTCGCTCAAGATTTTTGGCCTTTTTCACAATGGGGCTTAGATCTCATCAGCGAGATTAATCCTCATTCGTCTCTTCGTCATCAGTCCATCATCACTACCACTGAGTATTTCACTAAGTGGGTGGAAGCTATTCCTCTCATCTCCACAAAAGCCGACAAGATTGTCAACTTCATCAACACCCACATCATCTGTCATTTCGGTGTACCTCACAAAATCATCACCGATAACAGAAAGTCATTTAAAAACAAAACTATCCAAAAACTTTGTGACTCCTTTGGCGTTAAACTCAGCTTTTCTTCGCCTTACTACCCATAAGCAAATGGGCAGGCCGAGGATTCTAACAAAATCTTAACTAAAATTCTCATGAAGGTGGTCAACGACACTGGAAGGGATTGGCACGTTCACATACCCTTCACTTTGTGGGCCTACCGTACTAACATCCGAACCTCTACAGGTGCTACCCCTTTCTCTCTAGTGTACGGAATAGAGGCTGTCTTACCTCTCGAAGTACAGATCCCGTCTCTTCGCATTTCTCTCCATGACATTCTTTCTAACGATGACTTTTGTCAAGATCAATTAGCTCAACTTGAGTTACTCGATGAGCGTTGTCTTGCTGCCCTCAACCATCTCCATGTCTATCAAAATTGCATCAAACGAGCCTATAACAAAACTCTGTGAGAATGAGATTTCAATATCGGAGACCTCGTCCTCAAAGAGAACCAACATGTGACCAATATGGAATAGAGTAAACAAGGAAAATTTGCTCCTAATTGGCTCGAACCTTATATCATCATGCACAAGTATGGATCAGGGACTTATCGTCTGTCTTCTCTTGAAGGCTGACCAGAACTTGAGCCCCTTAATGCTTTGCATCTACGACCATTCTACTGTTAGTCGAGTACTCATCCACTTGACATTTAACTTGAGCTCGTCCCTTGAGCAATCTCTATCCTTTTAATCCTCAATCCTTTCCCCTTTTTCCCTTAACACATCCTCTATAACCCTTTTATGACGTATAGATGCTTCGTCCTAATAAAAAGGAGCCCTTGACCTTCTATAAGTCTTGTCCATGACTCAACATTCTGTCAAAAATAAATCAAGATGTCAAAATATCCAAGGTCACAAAACCAAATCAAAAAGTAGACTACTCCCTCGAAGGATAGCTGCACTATCATTGATGTAACTAATAGACTGCTCCCTCGAAGGATAGCTATTCAAATGCCCTTAAATCTATAAAGCAAAGTATAGACCACTCCCTTGAAGGATGGCTATGACTAAATCTTGCTACAAACAACACTTTCTTAGAAGCTTCCCGCATCGATTAGCTTCACAAATGACCACAAAACAAGTGACATCTCTATGTGGACTTCCCCACATTGATCAGTCCGCTCTAAAAAAAAAAAAAAGGGTCATGGACTTGACTTGTAGTTGTCTCAGGGTCTCCTATAAAAAAGGGGCAAAGTTATCCCTACTCTAAAATGGGTTACCCTTTCCTCCTATCACATCACCTACTCAAGGGACTTTGAGCTCACTTTAATGTCAAAGTGATTCGATTACCGCTCTAGCATAACTCATGGTCAACGATGCAATGCATAAATGGGGCTCTTGGTTCTAACAACCCCTATCTATGCTATCATTTTGGTCCTTGTCAATAAAAGGGTGCTTATGCCTTTTACTTTCTACCTACACTTTGGTCACGTTTAACCACATCATTTGTCAAAACAATTCAATCTGACTCTTTTCAAACCACTCACATAACCTACTTATTCTGGTTTCCATAGACATCAACACACATGGAAACTATCAACCACACAATTTATGTCAAGCATAAACCATTACTTGCTGAAACATAAATCGACCTGCAATTCATTTTTAGCAAACATCCATCACAAATATGGATAGTTGCTAGGGATGAAAAACCCCGACCAATGTTACAGCTTACACCATTTAGAAAAGGCTGTAGCATCATCTCCTCCTTGTCATTTCAAGCATGTACCCTCAGACAAGTGGGAAGTGCTATATCATTATCATGACCAAAATCACCTACTTCGATCTTTTTCCTCCCTCTTGGGAGAACTACATTGGCCTGAGGCCCTAACGACAGGGGCTATGTAGGCAGCACTCAGTTGACATGGGGTCTTCTGGGGTTAGCTCGGCCATTCCTTCATCGCATTTCTTCCATCACATTCTTTTATCACCTGCCAATCACATCACAAACAATCACATATTTTTATAATCATTAACATTAATCATTTTCATCCATATCATTAATCATTAATCTTAATCATACATCCATCATCATATAAACACCATGATCTCAGCATCATAATCCTAAACATATATCAAATCAAAATAACATACAAACACATCCACAACATTTTTCATAAACACATCCATGATCAAACATCTCATCATATATATATATATATATATATATATATATATATATATATATATATAGTTTTTACAATGACACAATCTGTGTCTCTGTCTCTCTCTCTCAACAAAATATATATACATCTCACATCATCGGCTCGCAGGCCGGTATATACATAGTAGCAAGGTCTGCCCTCAAGGCTGTGGCTGTGGTGGTGGTGGTGGTGGCCTGGAAGATGTTGTATCATCTCCCCCCTCTGATATGCACCTCCTGCATGACTCAGTAGCAGTCATCCGTGACCTAGACCGCTGCCAGCTCTACTCTGCCCTCATATTAGAGTACCACTGTATTTGAGGAAACCCCCTAATGGCTCCCTCATAATACGCAATCTCGTCCAATGCATTATGGTATCTAATTATAGATACCGTCTGTGGTGGACCCATCTGACCTACAGCTATGCCCTGCACTGAAGCCTGCAGCTATGAGAATGTTGGTTGTGCTGACACTGACTGTGTGGGCTCCTGAGCTAGCTGCTGAGGTGGATGTTGCATCGGGTCCTGCCCCCCAAAAACTTGTCCTACCACTGCCTATGTCTGGGCTACGTTGAGCTATCCCTGTAGCAGTGTGACCTGACCCGTCAACACTGTCACTCAACTCGTCATCTCTATCAACTGCCCTGTAACCCCTGCCAGCTGTCCCTATAAAATTGTGACCTGGGCCTATGCTGCGTCCCTCTCCTACCACGCGGTATCCCTCTCCTCGTGGGTTGTATCCCACTCCCTGGTAATGACCTATGGATCTGGCTGTGGCCCTACCTATAAACCTGTGTACTGCCCTACCCACCATGTCGTGTAGGCCTCTGTACAACCTGGGTCAGCCACCCCAGGTCCTGCCGGCAACTCCTCAAAATTTGGGCCCTCTATCTCCTCTGGTAGTGGGAGTGGTGCCTCAATGTCATCCCATCTGTACAATGGGAATGCGGGAGGTACATCTTGTAGTAGCTCATACTGGCACCGCACTCTGTCTACTGGCACTCTCTCGAGCTCATCGGCTCACCTGCCCCTGACCCATCTCAAGCTCTACACACCAACCAGCTACTCTCCCTGGTCTTTGAATGTTGGATAAACCAAGTATGGTCTCCAAATGATGTATGTAGGAATCAGGGCCTCCAGTACCCCTCTATAGTGGTCAATGTCTCTGACCACTCCATCTACTTGCGTCTGCACCATCACCTCGTGCCACCGCCTAAATCCGACCCTGAAGCCAGCCAAAATTGCCATTAGGAGGCCAAGAGGACAGGTAACCACTATATGCTCATAGGCCCAGCAATGTAGCAGGTGGCCCATGCACAAGCTGTATCGCTGTCGCTGACTAATACCCCACAACTCTCTATACACCTGGGCCAAAAACACTGGTGCCTAGGTGAACACTATCTACCACTCTAACATATCTGTCAAAACTCTAGTCATAATGATCGGAAACCTGCCACCCTCTGTATTTGGTAATGCATACACCGTGATGCCTATCATCATCAACATCGCTAGCCGATGTGCATCCTCGTTTGCAGCGTACAAAGGCTCATATGCAAAACTCACTGAGTGGTAGCTCATCTCAGTGATGTGTTCTCCAAATAGCGTAACCATATGAATATCATGCACCTCTCTCAAGCATGCATAAACGTCTACTTCATGTATTGGCAGCCACAAAATCTAGTACACATCCTCGACTGTGACTGTCATCTCTCTCGTGGGTAGAAGGAATGTGTTGGTGGAATGATCCCACCGCTCGATCAGAGCCACCATCAGGCTCACGTCCCATGCCACTCTGTAGTAGCGTCACAGCCCGCTGAGTCCAACTGTGCTCATCTGCACCCACTCATCGACTGTCACCCCTCCGTGCATCTATGTCAGCAATGTCAGGAGGTGATCTCACAACATCAAAGTCAGCCTCGCCTGCATCCATCCAAGTCAATCTCATGTTAAAAATTTTCCCTATTTTACTATCTATGCCTGACCCAACACTCGAGAAGCCCTTGGCATAGCTTCGACCCCTCGACTTAAACATTTTTCATCCCTGTTTTGACCAGGCAACCAAATGACATCGATTAGCATGCTGGTGATGGCACTCACCTAATCGACATCGGTCACTTAGTGACTGACGTCGACAGGTTAGTGACCGACGTCGGTCGCTGGTCAGCCGACGCTGGCGAACCCGCTGACGTCGGTGATTGGTTCGGCCCTAGGGCCGAATGGGGCGAGCCCTAAAATTAGGGATTCCCCTTTTCTCCCCCTCTAACACTCCCCAAAACTCTCTCAAAACATCCTAACCTATCCTAGATCCCTTCCCCACCCTCCTAGCTACCCTCCCCCCTCATTTTCTGCCCATATCAACAAAAATTTCAAAAAACAAATAAAAACAAAAATCTAACCACCTAGGGCTTAGAGACCCTCCTACCTCATCTCAGCATCACCGGCGTGGTGGCACGATGGGTGCCACTGGTGGTAGACCTCCCGCAGGTCCTCTACTACCCTCTGCCATCACTTATGCGTCAAGGTCCTCCTGGCCCACACGCATCTCTGCAGCCTCCAATCTCTCTCCACACATCTCCCTCTCTCCACCAATCTCACTCTGCCACCTCACACCGCTAATTCGCTCACTACCAGTCACTTTCACTCTTAAAATCCAGAGCACCTTTTTTCTCTTAGTCAAATAATCACAAATGACTTTTGGTAGGCCGCCAATCTAGTTTTGTCAGATTTGGCAGGCCACCGACGTCGGCATCGGCGTGCCCTAATCCGTCGACGTCGGTCGACCTCTACCGACGTCAGCCGTTTTTGGCTACCGACATCAGTTTTTATCACCATCGTGAAGTGGTGTACATGCAATCACAACTTTTACAGTGTTCTCACTCTATCTTCACCCTTTTCATCCACTCTCTGTCAAATCAGCACTTGATTCCAAGTTCCCTTCTCTCGACTACTGCTTTGAGGGGGGATACCTCATCTATAATCAAGGCACCTAACTCGCCTATTTTTGTCTTGCAGTTCACTTAAACAACCAACAAGACGAAATCAACCTTATCCCATACTTGGGGCAACTGACTCCTATTTTTGTCTTGCAGTTCGTTTAGAGCAACCAACAAGACAAAAAGGGGCATATGTAGACACCAAAATAGTGTCTAACCCTTGGTCACCTTCCCCCTTGGTCCATTCCTAACCCATTCCTAAAACATGCACTTACTAATTTAAAAATAATAATTTATTATTAATATTCTCCCCTTTGACACCTCGCTTAACACCTCGCCTTGGACTATTTCCCACCCTATGACTCACCCAAGACCTATTCTTACTTCTCTCTAACCGCCTAACCAACTCTCGTGCGTATTTAGCCCAACTTTTTGACATTCTCCAATGGATAGTGCACCTGGTAGATGAAAAACATGCTTGGGGGCTCTTTTTCCTATTCTGCACCTGCCGACATCAGTCAAATGTCGGCCGATGCCGGTGGAATCGCCGACGTCGGTTATACTTAAACAAATTTTCTAACCCTTTGACTGACCCTAATCAGAAATTGGTTAATCTCTGGAGCTAATCACGACTCTCGAATATGCTTCCAGCCAAAAAAAGTTCTCGTGCTTTTGCTTTTCAGTGTTCTAGGCTTCTTGGTGTTGTTGTAGGGATCAGCATTCTTGACAGCACTTTCTAGGCACTAAGGTCTTGCATCAGACATTCTACACAGGGATCACACGTTATCTCCATCACCAGTGACAATAGAAATATAACTTCTGCACCTTTGCCAACTCATATCACAGCTAAGTTTTTATATTATTTTCATTTCAATGTCATTTACAATATATTAGCATTCTGTCTACTGTCTATTCCAAGCATCCTTGACCCAACCTTCTCTGTCCTTCTCGGAGAGGCTGAAAAGCCTTCTCTCTCGTTCATCCTCTTTTTGCCTCTGTCACCAATGCAATCCCCTTCTCCTAACAAAGTTCTCAGTCCATTAAACCCCAAGCAGTCCCTCTGAATCCCTCATAGACCCTCAGACTCATAGACAAGACCACAGTCTATCCTACAGACCAGAAACTAGACCTGTAACTCATCCCTGGCCATTACCCCGACTGACCTTGTCCACTTCCCCTATCGACGTCGGTAGTCTAACCGTCATCGGCGACTGTGTTAAGCAAATTGTAGCTTATCAGGTATGCATTTGCTTTTAGTTCTTTCTTTTGAAGTCTTTCATTATTTCTCTTTTCTGTCTCTGTCATATTCTGTTTTAAATAGTGGATTGTCATCCTCCAAGAAGCCTTAGCGCTTCTAGGACCAAGCTTTTGCTTGGCAATCCACCCTCTTATCAACTAACGTTTTTCGTGTTTTAGTGTCTGTCTCTTTCAGGTGTCATCCTCCACAACCAAAGAGGAGATCTCATAATGTCTGGATTACGGTGCGCAGACTACATCTAGGTACATACAAGCCTTGACCATTTCCTTAAGTTTCTCATTTTTTCTCTTTGAATGTGAAAGCGAAATTGCATAGAAACACTGGGATCTATAAGATTGAGTCTTGCATCATCTATGATTTCCAGCTTATCATAGTGTAAGACAACGGTGGAGTTGATGGAATTTTTGGCAAATTTATATGAAAAACCCTCGGCTTCTAATAAGGTATTTCTTATGAAGTGTTTATTTAATTTGCAAATGTTGGAAGGTGGATCTGTTCATAGCCATCTTAGTGATTTCCATGGTTTGATAAACCAGTTAAGTTCAGTCAATATTGTTTTTGATGATGAAATTAGAGCTCTCTTAATCTTGTGTTCATTACCTGAAAGTTGGGAAGGTTTGGTAATGGCAGTTTCTAATACTGTGTCTGCTTCAAAAGTCTTAAAAGTGGATGATGTTTTGAGTGTGATCTTGAATGAAGAGATACACAGGAAAAGCACAGGTGAATCATCAGGGAATGCTTTGAGTGTTGAAGGCAGAGGAAGGCAAAGAGAGAAGATAGAGCATGGGAGATCAAGGTCGAAGATAGGCAGGAGATCCAAGTCCAGGTATGGCAGAATAACCTACTAAAAATGTGGAAAGCAAGGGCACTTAAAGAGAGATTGCAGATCGGGTGAAGATCAACATGAAGGACATGAAGAAGAAGCAGATGTTGCCGATTACGTTGCATGGGATGCTCTGGTATGTTCTTTGGGTAAAGTAAAATCTTGGGTTTTAGATTCTGGTGCCTCTTTTCATGCATCCCCACATAGGGAATTTTTTTATGAGTATGTCCAGGGAGACTTTGGAGAAATTTGTGTAGGAGATGGTAAGCCTTGTCAAATGGTTGGCAAAGGAAAAGTGAAACTTTAATTGTAGACAGGTAACACATGGGTGTTAAAGGAGGTCATGCATCTCCTAGTTTTGGAGCAGAATTTATTTTTGTTAGAATTTTGGGTGATGAGGGTTGCACAGTAACTCTCACAGCGGACTCTTAGAAGGTTACCAAGAGTGCACTTATTGTAGCTAGAGGTAAAAAAGTAGGTACGCTTTATCTATCTACTTGTATTACTGATTCTCTTTCTGAGTTATCTACTTAAGCTGTAGATTCAGAGATGTGGCTTAATAGGCTTGGTCACATAGATAAGAAGGAGATGCATGTTCTTGAGTCAAAGGGTATGCTTTCAGATTTGGAAGGCATGGATCGTGATTTATGTATGCAGAAGAAGAAGGTGACATTTCTTGAGGAATCCGATGTTAGTGACAAGAATAGAAAAGCCTTGGTTTTCAAGGAGAAGGTGACAGACAGAGTTCAGCACAAGGGGTAGAAGAATTCTGAGCAAAGCAAGGGTGATTTGGACAAGGATTTGATCTAAAAAGAGCTCACGGGAAAAAGTTAGTTCTCACTAGAAAAACACAGAGACCAATGTCAGTAGGAAAACTGGCATCGGCATCTAGACAGGGATCGACGTCGGCTATGTGCAGCCCAACATTGGTGACTCAGGGTAGATAACTATCGGCATCAGCCAGGGGAACCGACGTCGACAAGGAGGCAGTCACAGGGAACTGACATCGATCAGGTGCAGACTGAGATGTGATTGGCATCGGTCACTGAGACAAATTTTGGGTGGACAGCAAGCTGTCAAGGAGTCTCAAGTGCCCATATGGAGGACTGAAGGCATAAGTAAGTTCTTAAATTTGTCATTTCCCTTCTTTACACTACTTGTTGCTCACTTATGGTATAGGACCAGGGAGTTATTAAAGAAGTAGAATAGGTAGATCCAGGAAACAGTGGGAGCTTGGCATGGATGAGGATGTGATTCCTTGGAGGAAAACCAAACAGGTGTTTTGGGTAGAGTTGCCAGCTGAAAGTAAGCACTGAGAGACGAATGGATGTTCAGGATGAAGAAGAATAGAAATGGATACGTGAGATGGAAGATCAAGGTATATGGTCTTGTATACGTTGCAGGGCAATGGAGGTTTGATCATTGTGTTTCTCTTTACCAAGTTGGATAATATTAGCTACATTATCCTATTACTGTATGATGTGCTTGTTGCAGGGTTACATATACAGGGTATTGCTGAACTAAAGGTAAAGCTAGTTCAGAGGGATGTCATGGAGAATCTGGGAGCAGCAAGATTCTTTGGCATGAGTGTGTTCTAGAGACATGGAAGGTCACATGTTGACTTTGTTTCAGGATGATTGTGTGAGACCGGTAAGCATGTCGATGGTTAGACAGTTCACAGAACAGATGTCTTGATTCACATAATGAGGTTGAGTGCATGGTATGTACTAAACCTGAGTTTTCCCAAGCAATGGGAGTTGTCACAAGTTAGGAGCCAATCCGAGAGAGAAGTACTGAAGGGCAGTTCAGTGGATTCTTAGAGGGACTAGCAGTAGGTGCACATGCTATGCAGGTTCAATTTATTTCCTACATGGTTTGTAGATGTGGATGTGGTAGGTGATTTGGATGACAGAGTTGCACCACATGATTTGTGGTGGTTGGTCTTCAAGAGTGATCTTGAGGAGGGATACAAAGCCAAGGGAACAAACTAGACCGAGTATAGGTTGCAGCTGTTTATCTCTAAGTGGGAGATTGTTAGGTTGTGGAGCTAAAAGCTTCAAATCTTTGCAAATAGGAACTAAAGGTTGCTAAAGTTTGATAAGCACTGGCATCGGTAGCATGATCGACATCAGTCGTGACCAGTGCAAAATGCCACCGGCAACAGCAGGAAGTCGGCCGACGTCGGTAGAACCAGGCAAGTAGGGACCGACGTCGGTCACCTGTGTGTTCCAAAACTGTTCATTGCATGGATAGTTAGTTAAGTGAACGAAGTGTTTTCATGTAAAGGCCAGTTAGAGTCTTGAGCTGTGTGGATAATTGTCTAAATTAAGAGTCTAAGTTATTGTTTAAGTTTGTGATCTATTTATAGACCCATGGGCATGTATTGTAAAGTATGAGATTGATAAGGAAGGCAAGGAAGATCCTTCCATTATAAGATCATTGAGTTGCAGGTTGTTGCAAGCTCATAGGAGATCTACATGTGTGAGTATGGTCTATTGAATTGCAGGTTGCAGGTTCATGGGAGATCAACTTGAAGTACTATAGAGTGCTTGGTGAACTGGCAGGGTTATTACTGACTGGTTGGAGAGGTGAACACCAATTTTGTGTGTGAGTTGGTTGTTGGGACCGTTTTTGGTAGGAGAGTGTTGTAGAAGAATTACTATACACTTGAGGTGTGGGAAGCCTCTGTAAGGTGGAAGAGTGTGGCGGCTCTTTATTGTATTCTTTTCTGTAAAGTGTTAATACAAGATAGTGTATTGTCTCTCATATTCTGTGCTATTGGTGAATTCTAGTTACTTGTATTTCTGGTTATTTCCACATTTATAATTGCTTATATTTGGTAATCATATTGTGCTCTTTTTGAGGAGCAAGATCCTAACAAGAGGGATCAGAACAGGTGTCTTTGTTCTTGTGATCCCCCCATTAGAAATTTTATACTACCATTCCTAATACCATTCTTTTTGTGCCATGGTAAAAGTGAATCTTGAGTCCATTTTATACAACATTTTTTCCTTAGAAATTTGTCAAACTTTGTGTGTGTGTGTGTTATTTGAGTTAAGGAGGGTAGTGTTATGCCACCCAAAATGTGTCAAACCATTTTGACTTAGAGTCTTGAAACAAAAATTTGTCATGCCCTTTTAATAATTTTAGCATTTTTATACTGCTTAAATTCTTTCATGGACCTACTTGCATAGATTACAATTATTTTCCAAATTCAAACCAATTCAAGTGTACTTTATGGTTCTTTGTCTAATGCAGTTATGCCATTCACTTTTGTCTAGTTTATTAGTTTAAAGAGTCTATTTTTGTGATATTAGAGAAAATAAACTATCTCCAAGTGCCTTTTATTTCATACCTCATACCTATTGATCAAGTTTATGTCCAAAAGTCAAATGCCTAGTTCATGCCAAAGTGTTTGAAATTTGTTAGATTAAACATCACACTTTGTTTTTAAAGTCTAGCTTTTAACACCGTTTGGCCAAAAGTCCTAGCACAACCAATTTGATCCTATATTTTGACATTGTGTTTGGCCAAAAGACCTAACAACCTTTATTTTCCTAGATTAGACTCATTTAAAATACTTTGATCCTAGAATTTGGCATTTTGATTTTTAGTCCATCTACTTGAAATTTTTGTGTGAGACGTTTAATGTTAGACATTTGATGTTAGCTTGTTTTATCACAAGTCATTGAATAAACCTTTTTGGATATACATATCCAGACCAAGTTTGAACCTTTTTGCCTTTTGACATTACTTTTTCAGAGTTTGTATAAATCTATTCATTTTTCATAGAGAAGCATTTACTATGGATCCCAACATGTCTTCCTACACTCGTAGAGGCATCATGTACAATCAAAGGCTTGGTAATGTAGTCTCACAAGAAGAAATGGTTCAAGACCCCTATGTAAAAGATGTTGTTTATGAGATAGATCCTTATCCATATTATAACACTAAAACAAGGGCACAAAACCAAGACCGATTGGCTCACTATTTGGTTAACATACTTCTATACTGGAGCAGGATCAAGAACAAATAGAGCAATACCTAAATTTGGTAACTTTAGTAGAAGAACCATTTACTCAATAACCATACTATGTTACTAAACCATCAACATATGATCCTTATCAATTTGAGCATCACTTATTGGAAAACAAGGATGAGATTTTGTTTAGAGATATAAAAGTAGGGGATAAGTTTCTAATATAATTCTCCCATGAGTATTTGTCTAGTTTAGTAAGATTGCCTTATAACATACTGTATAGTCAACAATCTTCTTCTAGAAACCCTCTATCTCTAGTCCCAATGACATATCAGGACCCTAGTATGCTTTTCAAAGGAAAAGGACTCATAGAGGATGAATTTATATAGATGCATATGACATACAAAACCTATTTAAACCTAATACATAATTTTAATGATATGACCATGTTGAAAAAGCCTCTTATTGATTTATCTCCTTCAACAGGAGTTTTAATGGAATTAACTGGTCAAGAAAATCAAGGTTTAGACCCATTTATGCAAAAAACTTCAGTCGATAACATGTTCCATATCCCAACCATAAAAGAAGTGTTTTCTACTTCTATGCAGAACACTAAGTAAAACATAGTAGATAATGCACAAACAATGTCCAATATAAACCAAAGTGGTGTTAATGCACAAACAACTAGTCAACAACAAAATGTGTCTTTAGTTAACACTATGAGTGGTTTTCAAAATTAGGGAGTAGGGGTTCCTACATCCCAATCTCAAACAACTACCATTAATTTAGAACTAGCTACTTCTTCCAGCACTCAACCAATAGGGTTAGGTAGTCAACCTACGAGTAGTGTAGTGCCATAATAGAATGCGATGAATCTTACTCCTATCCAATAGGTGACTAGTAATATTCCATAACAATAGGCATCATCCAATCATCCCATGTAATAGAGATAGAACATATTAACACCTAAATAGGGGAAACTAATGTTATACCTCGTCAAGTAGTAGTGAACATACCTCTTTCATCATAGATTAACATACCAATCTAAAACCAAATGATGTCTAACCAATATTATATAAATAATGGTTAGAGATAGGTTTCAAATCTCCAACATGAATCCACTTCCCAACTAGGATTTGTGCAATGAAGAGGTTTCAATGTTCCTCAATTACCTATTAGGCAACCTTTTCCTTTCATACAGAATGTGCCACAAGTTCAAAGACAAGGTCTTGGTTTATAAATCCTCCCTCAACAATAAGGTTTGATTAGTCAACAACATAACCTTATTCAACCTCAATAGGCATAATACAACCATATTCCTCCATCCTAACCTCAAAATCCCCAAAATCAAGCCTAAATACCCAACCCCAACTAGAATATCACACCATAGTATGTGAAATCTCAACAATCACACCCTAATCTATACATGCATATTCTAGGTCCATTCCCCAACTAATCCAACATACCCCAAAAAATACCTCCATCATACCTCGGTAAAAGTGTTCTACTTTGGACCACTCACCCATATATGTAGGTCAATATTCCCACAAGTTTCTTCTCACAATATCTATAATAAATGAAGAATGCCATTACCACCATCCAAGCTGGGAAACAAACCAAAATTTTTAAGTTTTACAATGTGTGTTCTTATCCTTTAACAGGGAGTACTTACAAATACCATTTCCTCTAGGATATGAACCATCCAAATTTGATAAATACAAGGGAAAAGGTGACCCCAAATCGCATCTGATAGAGTTCTTCATCGCATACCAGTCAGTGGCATATAGTGACATATACTTGTTGTTTTTCCCAAGGAGTATGATAGGACAAGCCTTAAAGTGGTTTTTGAAATTGCCCAAAAATTTTGTATCAGCTTTTGATGATCTTTTAGATAAGTTTGTGAAATAATTTTCATACAGTTTCAAGCAAGATATTTCATTGGTCAACTTAATGCAATTTGAGCAAAAGGATAGTGAAAGTTTTGCAAGTTATCTGTAGTGATGGAGGCACTTGCAAGCTAATTCACCAATAGTTTACTAAAAAAACAATTAGCCATTGTGTTTACCAAAAATGTACACAGTGAGATATCCTATCATTTGGAACTACATTATATACATACTTTTAAATAGATCATAGACAAAGGTTTGTTGATCGAATGAGCCCTTGTTAATAAAGGGGTCATCAAGCTTACTTAATCTAATCAAAATCAAGATATTGATCAAGGAAATGGCCAGAACCAAAACCAAGTCTAAGCATAAGCATCACAACTAGCACAGGCCAATAACTATGAAAAACCCAAACCTTTCAATCACAACAAGAATGTTGTGGGAAATAGAGTAAACGAGTTGTGACATGTCCAAATGGTGAAAACACCATCTGCTTAGCCCATACAGCATATACAAATTACGTCTAACCCACAACATTTTTATCAAACACAACAAGTGCAACAACCTAGGCTTGTACAAAAAAAGCAACAACCTTTACCATCACAAACCCCTCTTCCAAGGAGAACAGTCCCTACTCATCACATTTTTAGTAAACTTGGAGAACCTATTGAATCTATGTTTTGAAATCTCACCACCACTAATAGAATTAGTTGGCCTATATCAAAACAAAGTCTTGAGGGAATTCCTTATCATGATTAGTACCACTAAGGTGAATTCTATGAATATCATTAGTTAACAGATATAATTTGTGATGTTATGTGTAAATCAAACATTTGATTCAAAATATGTTTGAGAATGAGGAGATAACATTGGATGGTGATACTTC
The DNA here is from genome assembly GCA_037957365.1 of Torreya grandis. Taxonomy (NCBI): domain Eukaryota; kingdom Viridiplantae; phylum Streptophyta; class Pinopsida; order Cupressales; family Taxaceae; genus Torreya; species Torreya grandis. The sequence goes on along the minus strand of JARHVA010000784.1, from coordinate 3,164,626 downwards.
CACTTCTAGTCAAAACCTTGGAAGCTATCAAAACCCCTTTCCATAACATAATACCAAACCATAGTAGTAACAACAATAATGGCCAGTGCAACATCAATAATAATAGTATTAAAAACCAAGGCCAAACCAATAGAATCAACCAAATCAACAATAATAAAACCAACAACATCAACCTAATGGATGGGACCAAGGTTAAAATGGAAATAACCAATAGACCTACCATGTAGTTGCACAAGAGTACAAGGCTTTAGGCCATATTGTAGGAGGTCACATTTCTACCATCTCCATCAATCTAAGATTGAATACCAATTAATCAAGACCTTTGATAAATAATGCCAACCAACTAATACCGATAATATTTATTTGAACTAAGACCACTACAAGCATACCAACTAGTAGGGATTACTAATTTTGGACCCTATATTGATAACTCATCTTTGCCTAATGACTACTCATAAGTACACCAACAACTGAGACCTATCCTATATAGTCTACCATCATAACCATCATTTGTTAGCAGCCATGGTCCTATATCCCAACCTCATTATGCAATCACAACTCGATGGTCAAAGATTACCATCCTAGGCCCCCAACCATATGCCACTTCACCCATCATTTAACCAGCCATTCTACCTTATAATAAGCCATTTAACATTGTTCAAGAAAATCCATTTGACATTGTGGAATAATTACAAAATATGCCAACACAAATCTCCATTTTAGATTTGTTGTGTACATCAACAATCCATAAAAAACATATTGAATTAGTTCTTTAGCCAATCCATAATTCAAGTGACATATCCCCTAAAAAATTTCAAGTTTTGGTTGGACACCTCACTCTAGCCCAACAAGTAACCTTCAACCAAAGCAATATGACATCCCTTTGCCCATTTCATAATAATCCATTGTACATTGAAGTTTACATAAAGTAACACAAAGTGAAACATGTCCTTATAGATAATGGATCAGGCCTAAACATATTGTCTCTAAATCTCATCAAGATTTTTGGGTACATGACAACATATCTCCAAGCATAAATAATAACCATTAAAGCCTACGATAATGAAGAATGAGAATCACATGGTACCATTTGTTTTCCAGTTATCCTTGGGCCCTTAACCCTTGATTCACTTTACCATGTGATAGATCTTGATTTGTCATACAATATGATTTTAAGTAGACCTTGGTTACATTAAATTCATGTAATCCCATCAACATTGCACCAATGTATCAAGTTCTCCCATTCAAGAATGGAGGTTTGTATACCAAGAGATTCACATCCATAAGAACATTACAAACATCTAGAGGCTGAATTCAAGAGCTATAACTACCATTTTGACATGAATCTAGTTACCAAACAAGACAAGGGAAAGGAAATACTCCTTGATTTACTAGAGGACATATGAATTTACCTTAATACCCTTGATTCACTTTCCCACATGCCACCTCCTAAAATATCCAATCATTATACGATATTTGCTAATGGCCTAAGAGAATATTTGACCCATGACACCTTTCACATTGAAAACCTTCCACAAAACCCCAAGTCCTTTGGAAGACCTAAAGCCAAACCACTTTGTCTAGAATGGAAATAAAAGGATAAAGGAAAAATATATAGTCCAAGACATGTCATGTTTATACCATCCTTTGGCCAAGAACATGACCCTATAAAAGGTGATGAATCATGGTTATACAATGACAAGCAAGTTGACTGTTATCAAAATGTAAAGTATCCTATTCTTAATAGGATCATGGTAAACCAAGATTATGAAAGAGGAGGCCTCAGACCAAATTAATAGGGAACACTTGAGCCAATTTCTATGAATAAGTATAAAGGACCCTATGGAATTATATTTAGACCACTTGGAGGTGATCCCATGTACCTAAATCATGTTGCAATCCCTACGACTAGTGATGATGATGTTGACAGTGAAGCAGAGTCTGTTCATATCCTTTTTGATGACCTAGCTGAGACCAATCTATTTAACACTCATTCCATTTGTACCCTTAGACCAGTCATTCATCACAACACACTTTTATTGTATTATCCCCAACTGATAGACTAAGACCAACAAGAATCCAATGTGCCAATTGATGAGTTTCAAAATGATGAGGCTTTCTATGATTTTCTAGGCCTTACGGACAATGTTCCATTAGGGGACCACAAATTAGGGTTCTCAATCAAATTGGATCTTGAAGCCTATTTTGGAGAATGGGTGAACACCCTTAGCCAAAAATAAATAAATAAAACATTGAGGTCCCAAAGTGAAAATCTCTTTGAGGCACTTTCTAACTAGGGAAAAAGTAAAGAAAATGGCCAGTCTAGTGGTTAAAACCTATTCCAGCCACCACTAAATGGGGGTGTTCAATATTATTTAAGCATAGCTTAGGAGACCACCAATGATGAACTTGTCTATGAGTCTAAGTTCAGTTTTGAAGAACAACAAGCTTTTGATCAAATCATTCAAGAGTTTACAACTATATTTGTTACATGGCCATATCTCCCATTGGGGGATTTTGATTCATCATGCCTAGGATAACTCAAAAAACACATCCTAACAAAGGACTCTAACATTGCCAATCAGTTTAAATCATTACCCACTATCCTTGAAGATGATTTGACCCTTGTAGTGGAGGACACAATAAAGGTTAACATTAGATCCCCTAATGACCCAAAATGGATCAAGCTAGGCATGTCCCTTACTCAGAGGGAATGTGAAATCCTTACAACCCTTTTAAGGGAATTTTTTACATATTTACATGGGCCTATTCTAACATGTCAAGTTTTGACCCTGCCTTGGTTATGTACCAACTTATGGTACATATTGATGCCAAACTAGTGAAACAAAAGTTGTGTAAGATGCATCCTCTCATTATTGTATAAGTAAAAAAAGAGATGGAAAAACTCTTGGAAGTAAGATGTATTTAGTTGATCAACTATTCAGAGTGGATTTCAAATGTTGTCCCAGTTAGCAAGAATCCATAAGTTATTAGGATATGCACTAATTTCAAATATATAAAAAATGCCTACCCCAAGGATGAATTTTTATTACCAAACATTGACAGGATCATCGACTCCACAATGGGTTATGAAATGCTTTCATTAATGGATAGATTTTTAGGGTACAACCAGATTAGAATAACAACAAAAGACCAACATAAAATAACATTCACCACACCATGAGGAACATTCTATTATCAGGTTATGTCATTTGGTCTTAAAAATGTTGGAGCCACATACCAAAGAGCCATGACCATCATATTTCATGATATGATGCATGACATTGTTGAAGACTATGTCAACAACATTCTTGGCAAATCAAAGACCAAAGTTGATCATCCAATAGTGCTACATAGAATATTTGAAAGACTATGTGAGTACAAATTTAGTCTCAATCCTAAGAAGTGCATATTTAGAGTTACCTCAGGCAAATTTTTAGGCTTCATCATGTCTCATCAAGGTATTGAATTTGATCCAGTCAAAGTACATGCCATAACTCAGATGTCAACTAATTTAAAGTAGCTTTATAGTTTTTAGGGAAAGATATAATCTATATAATTCTTCATATCATAGTTGGCCAATAAATTCCATCCTTTTATGCATCTTCTGAAGAAAGAAGACACATTTCACTAGGATGATCATTGCTAGATGACTTTTCAGTAGTTAAAAGACTAACTAGTGGATCTAGCTATTGTGTTGCCTCCTTGATATGAAATCCATTCTTATTATATCTATTGGCTACTTATAATGACTTGGGGGTACTTTTGTCTTAGCATGATGATAATTTAAAGGAGCATGCAATGTATTATTAAGCCATATACTGGTCACATACGAACACAATTATATACCCATTGAAAAAGCTTATTTAGTTATGGTCTTCACAACTCAGAAACTATACCATTACATGTTAAATAATAAAACCATAGATATTTCAAAAGTAGATTCACTCAAGTATCTACTATCTAAAATAGCTTTACAAGGCCGCATGGCCAAATGAATCATACTCTCAGTGAGTTTGACATCGAGTACAACTAAAAATCCATTAAAGGGCAATTTATTATAGATCAACTTGATAAAGCACCCATTATAAATATAGACCCACTTGCATTCCAATTTATTAATGGATCCATAATGACCATCATTGACACACCTCTCAAGGACTAATGTTGTAAGATGTATTTTGATGGATCATTTACTACACATAGATAAGGGCAGGTTTTTTATTTATCACACCATAGGGGGATCTAATCCCTAAATCATTCTGGAGAAACTTTCCTTATACCAACAACATGGCTGAATATGAAGCACTTGTTGCAAGGATTCACCAGGGAACACAGTGGAACATACAACATGTTAAGGTTTATGGTGATTCTTAGTTAATCATCAATCAGCTTACAGACCACTTTTAGACTAAAGATGATAAGTTAGTGTCATACAAGGCCATGGTTGACACTCTCAAATGATAAATTATTGATGTCCAATTTGAACATTTATCAAGGGAAAGTACTAGAACCATAGATGTTATGACTACTATTATATCTCTGATTCAAAAAATAGACATGACTAAGAGTATCAGTTCCTTGTTAAGGATTTGCTAATACCAGCTCATGTACCTTTAACCATCATGATGATCTATGATATTATTGGTCCTATCTCTATTTGGTATTTTGACCTATATGCCTATTTACACGACCATGTTTTACCACCTGACTTATCCCATAAATAATCCAAAGCCTTCATTCACTAAACCATTCATTAGACCTTACTCTGATCAACCCTTTACCACCATAGTTTTGATGGAACTTTGCTTCATTGTTTAACTTCAAAAAAAATTACTCTATAATTATAGGAATTTTATGAAGGATTATGTGGATCCCACACCATTGAGTCCATCCTCTCCAAAAAGCTCTTGCGTACCAAATACTATTGGCCCATAATGGATGCAGATACAACTGCATATGTGAAGAAGTGTGAAAAATACCAATGCCATGCTAATCTAATGCATGCCCTATTTGAGACTCTAAAACCAATGCTTACACCATGGCTATATTCTACATGGGGCCTTGACCTCATTGGGAAGATAAAACCCACATCATCTGATAGTCATAAACATATTCTTACCACCACAAAATATTTCACTAAGTGGGTCGAAGCTATACCCCTCACTTATGTGACTAAAAAGCAAATTTCTAAGTTTATTTTTAACCATATCATCTACTTCTATGGTATCCCCTCCAAAATTATATATGATAATGGAAAATCATTCAAAAATAAAGATGTCACATCACTATGTGTCGAGTATAAGATTACTCAAAAAAATTCCATAGAATATTACCCACAAGGTAATAGCCAAACATAAGCATCCAATAAAACCATTGTTAACATCCTTAAAAACATTATCAATTATGTTGTCCATGATTGGAACCTCAAAATATTCCATGCCCTCTGGGCATATCACACTAATCATTGTACCCCCATAGGAACCACTCCATACTCACTTGTTTATGGCACTGAGGCCATTTTTCCCATTGAGGTCGAGTTACCTTCTCTATGCATATCCTTGAAGCATGTCTTAGATGATGAAAAATCTTGAGTAGATCACCTACAAGAGATAGAACTATTTGATTAGAAATGCATAGTTAAACTCAACAATATACAAGCATACCAGAACTCCCTCTGTAGATAGTACAATCGATGTTTCAAGCATAGAGAATTTGAACTTGGTGATCTTGCCCTTAATGAGAACCAAAATAATACCATGGCTGAAAAGAAACATAAGGGAAATTTCAAACCAAATTGGATAGGCCCTTTCATCATTGTTGAAAATTTTGGCATTAGAGCATACAGGCTTGCTACACTAGATGGGGATGAACTTGATGAGCTAATGAACATTATACACCTCAAGTGGTACTATGCTTGAGTGACATGATATATTGTGTATAAGGACCATTTCAAGTTGTACCATGTTATCAATATTCTTCTTTGTATCATACCATTCTACCATCCTACCAACCTATCATTATCTTATCACTTATCCATTCTACCATACCTTTTCCATTAATCAAGTTATTTTTTCCCTCCCTACCCAACCCTTTGACCTTAGTTCCATTCCATTGGTTCCATAGCTACTTTCAGTAAGAGGAATCAGATTTAGTTTCCATAGTGGATTTAACATTCTAGATAGAGGTAGTATTTTGGAGTAGTAAGATAAAAGTTTGGCAATTGCATCCTTCATTTCTTGTTTTGTTATTTTCTATTGTCATGCTACTAATTATAACTACCTATGGGAAAATTAGTGTCATTGACCTATGCCATTACTTCCTAATTATAACCGTCTATGGGAAAATTAGGGGCAATAATTATTTTCCATGCCTTGAGGTACCACCTTTCCATTCCTATGATGTACTATGCCATTTACCATATATGCCTATTTTATTTGAATTGGCTGGTACACTAGTCAAATTCCTCTATTGAAGGGTGGAATTACTATGACCTAAGGCCATTTTGGAACTATGTGGGTCATGTGTGATTCACATTGAGGTCATATTAGTACCTCATTACCACCATAATCTCATCATTTTGTGAGCAACCTAAGCCACACTCTTGCTATTTTGCTAGCAACCTAAGCCACACTTTCACCTCTTTGTGAGCAACCTAATCTATGCTCTTACCATTTTTTGAGCAACCTAAGCCACACTCTTACCATTTTATGATCAACCTAGGCCACACTCTCACTATTTTGTGAGAAACCTAAGCCACACTCACTATTTTATGAGTAACCTAAGCCATGCTCTCACCATTTTCTAAGTTTGGACTGTTTAGTGTCTCATCATTCTCAATTGAGTTGAGATACTCTAAAATTCCAAAAATATTTGTAAAATAAATTTGTAAAAACTAAAAACATTGACCAGTTTTTTTCCTTAAGGATTATGGGAACCCTTATTAAGTCATAAGCAAATCACTTGTCACTTAGTTTCCCCATCTTTTTTGGCCTTTTAACCCAAGAATTTTACATTTTTCAATATCCTTCCTCTTATTCTATCCCATCCATCATGTTTGTTTTTCAATCAGTTATGATTTTATTCCTATTTCCTAGGAGAACTCCATTCAGCCTAAAGTTTTTATTAGATCATCACATCCATGTAACTATGTAAGCAACATCCACTTGCCTAGTGCTTATGGAAACAACTTGGCCAACCCCTTCCGTTTTCTTCTATTCCCCCTTTCATGTTTGTTTGTTAAGTTGTCACCTACTTTCTAGGGAAAATGTTCATCATATTGTTTGTATTAACTTTAGGACTAATTATTTTTTTGTTTCTTTTCTTGTTTGTTTGTTTGTTTGTTTGTTTTTTGTGTGCCTATTTGTTTGATTTTAGCACTATTATATTGATTCAGTTTGTGTGCATTCATTAGGTTATTCCTTGCACATTTATACTTGAATCCATCCATATTCATATGTCTACATTATTATCATGGTTTTTATCATTAGTGTATTATTTTCCATTGAGTATTGCATTATAGGAGTTAGTCCTTATGCATATTTTGGCCTAGCCCTCATGGTGTTCTATCATGATGCGTACCATCATGTGGTACAAAACAATTTAGCTACAAGAAGTCTACACAATAATAGCAACATCAGCATCTCCTCAGCATTAACATTAATAGCATCCCAATTATATCCAAAATGGAGTAATTAAACAATTAAAAAAATCAACTTTTGTTAGTTTAGATGAGTATCTCCCTATTAGCAGGTTGTCCCAATTCATATTTATCCTTTGTATCTAGTTATCATTATCATGTCTTCAATCATCAGCCAATCAATCATGTTTGCCATAATCAGGGTCCAATTATTATAACCGCCTATGGGAAAATCATTGTACACCATCCCATATGCATTCTCAATGATTATAACTACCTTTGGGAACATCATTGTGTCATCACCAATTTAATTTCTTTTACCTAATAGAGGCATGTTTTTATCCTATTTGTCTATCCTAACTAGGGTAGCTCCATATTCTCAATGATTATAACCATTTTTGGGTGAATCATTATGTTATCATATAATGTTACCACTATCAAGGTACAATCCTTATAATCTCCTTTGGGGAAACCATTTTACACCATCTCACTTGAATTCTTGGTGATTTTTTCCAACTTTGGGCACATCATTATGTTTCCACCCCATCATTTTCATCTTTTTAGTCTAATATTTTCCTCTTTTTGAGGGACCAATTGCCAACCCCTTTGCTAACTATTCCCTCAAGGGGACACATATAGTTCATCCATCAAAATTGAACTTGTAGTCATACAGGTCCTTTTCATTCTTTGAGAATACGTTACTATGCCTATAGCTTGTAACACCTTCCCAAATAGGGGCAAACTGTAGACACCTAAAAATGGCCACCAATGACATCTAATCAAGCTTTAGACCAATTTCTACCAAAAGGAATAATTTAAGCCAAAAACACTAAAACAAATTAAATGGTTCAAACTTATCATATACAAGTGCTGATTTAGGCTAATGTATCCCTAAATGGGGCAATGTATTTTATGTGATACCTAACTTTGATCAATTCATTTTGAGTCAAAATGATGATTTTGCATGTGGGTGCTCTGGATTACTCTTTTATACCAATTTTATTGATTTAAATTGATATTGGAGAGTTATTAATGATGTCATGGAGGTGTCCAGGTGAGTATATGAAGTTCCTTAATTGTTTAAGTGATAATTATCAAGTGTGCAATGTGTTTGTCCTAGTATGCTTGGAGTAGGCTTGGTTGATCTTGTATTTTAGCATGGTTAGGGATGACTATGATGATTTTAGGATATGAAAGAGGTCCCATAAAAGGTATTATATTTTTTTATTATTTGTGTACATGAGTGGAATTCATATGGTAGTCCATAGTTTTCATCTAGACCTTTTGGGTCCAGTGGCAGAGAAAGCTAAGTGAGGAGATTGATGATGTTAGCATTCAAACATGTAGATGAGTCAAGGGGAGTTGGCCATATGGTTGTAATAAAATTAGTCAAAAGTTGATATGTTTTTAGTTTTAGGTCATGAAATGAAGCAAAACCAAATATATTTGGGTGCAAAGTTGGCTTCCTAGATGAAATTCACTAAGCTTCCATAGATAGCCAAATTTGTAAAAGAGCTCAATCAAAGATGAGAAAGCATATTGATGTAGCCATATTTTAAACATGTGGTAGTTTTAGAAAGAGTTGATCATATGGGTCTATTAAATTTTTCTCATAGTTTCTATGTGCTAAATTTTAGGTCATGCAATAAAGTGTAACAAAATATATGCAAGTGTAAAGTTGACCTCCCAGACAGTTTGACTATGTTTTCTATGTTCAAATAAAGCCAAGCAAGCAGTTTGATGATTTTATATTTCACATTTGTAAAGGTTTTAGGAGGAAATTATAACATGGATTTTTTTATTTTTGTTCCCATTTAATATGTGCTAAATTCTATGTCATGAAATGAAGCACATCAAAAGATATGCATGTGCAAAGTTGGCCTTCTAGGCATTTCTAGGCATAGTTGGCTTTGTGGTAAAAAATTTGAGTAGGCATATTAATGGAATTATATATCACATGTATAAATGTTTTATTATTATCTTTATATATGGTTAGATTCCCTTATGAAAGGTGATCTTATGGTTCAAATCTCAGATCATGCGTCTAAGCACAACAAAAGTTATTGAGTTTCAAAGTTGACTTCTCAGACAGATTGGAATGGTTCTCATAGTTAATTTTGCACAAGGTAAAGTTTAAGAAAATATCAAGGAGATTAATGGAGAAAATATTCTCCAATATGTTAGGAAGTATAGATATGGTAATAAGTGTTCGAGGTTTAATATTGATCAAAGGTAAAGGATAAGGATCTAACAGTTCAAATTTAATCATGTGATGTAGAGTCAAAGTGGTCAACCTATTTGAATTTTAACATCATTAAAGACTGATATCCTTAAAATAAGATTTATGGTGCATTATTGATCTAATAAAAAATGATGTGAGATGATGGCAAGGTTTTTGAGTTTTAACTGTGACTGTTGGTATTTGAATTTAGCAAAGGGAAAAACCAGTGATTTATATTTTGGCTATAACTTTTGATCCAGGATGAATTTGATAGTGCTATAAAAAGAAAAATTGTATAGGGATCCATGGTGAATATATTTAACCTAGTTAAATGGTATGATTATTTGTAAAATCAAATATATTTTGATCTAAATTTGACTATGTGTTTGACCATGGATTGTAAGTGACCCGAGAAGGATAATTCAGCTTGTGTTGATGTTATTTCGATGTTTCATGATGACTTAGCTATTGGAGAGTGTTTTAGACTCCATGATGATAATATATATGGATTTTGGAGGTGTGATAAATCTATATTAAGTATGAACAATTATTAATAAGTTGAAATTCTATTCATTCATGGTGTTCCTATGTACAATGTCATTATTTGAGTTGATTGAACATACACAGAGGTGAGTAGAGATGACTATGATCATTTGAGGATGTCAAAAAGGTCATGTGTAGTGGACCTATAAAATTTAAAGTGTTCCTATGTTATTTTTTTGCTTTATGAAGTGCTATATGGGTGAATAGGTCTCCATGAGACCTAGAAGGGCTCCTAAGGCCTAATTGAAAGATGTTGTTGCTTAAGGGTGACCCAAGGGTGTTATGACTGACCTATGTGGATGGTATCAAGTTGTGTCTCAATGTGATAGATGACTCAAGGGTTAAGTAATGCATATTGGCCAACCAAGATGGTGATGATCATGAATGCTTTATAAATAGTGAAACAAATGTGATGGTTTCTAGACTTATGAGATGTTTTGGTGAGTATAGATAGCATTGGTGTAAAGGAAAAAAGAGAGGGTGTATGCCCAGTGGATGGATTAATGAGTAGATAATTTTGAGGAATATGTGTATGAATTTAGGTCATGTTTCTAATGTCAAAATAGTTCTCTTGTAGGTTAAGGATGAGTGAAGAGGTCTAGAGTGATCCAAAAGGATGTTTTAGAGGTCTTGTGAGTGAGCAAAGGATAGATGGTGTTTGTGTGAGCTCAGTGGTTGATTTGAAAGACAAATTAGAGTATGGATTGTGTGTATAACCATTTGGTCATGTTGTTTATGTGGTGATAAATTTTTTGTTAAGGAGTGAAGAGTGATCCAAAAGGTGGCTTCAGATGCATTGAGAGTGCAGAGTTGAAGAGAGTTGATATACTTTGTATCTCCATCAGATTATCAAGAAATTAGTATTTAGGAGATGTTTTATTCTTAGATGTTGTTGTGTTTTCTCAACATCTAGGGGTTTTTAGTATCCTTTCAAGGTGAAACTTGCTAAAGATCTAGTTGTTGTGGTAGTTCAACTAGACAGGTGTAGTAACTCCTTGTGGGATTACAGTCTCATCAAAATAAGGGATGGTAGTTCCTTGATCAATTATAGCTGGTCTAAATTGGTTCTTGTTATTAAAGGACAATATTCCAATTATATATTCCAATGGGTTTTCTCCCCCAATAGGGTTTCCCACATATGTCATGTGTTATGTGTTTGATCTTGCATTGTTTCTCTTGTTCATTACTATGAATGATGTGTCTACTTCATGAATGCTTGTGATAAATGATTAGGATTTTGAAAAGATTGAAATTCAAGTTGGATTATCTAGGCTCACTAATTCACCCCCTCTCAGTGATTGTACCTCTAACAATTGGTATTAGAGTAGGTCCTTTGGAGGAAACATAACAGCTTGAAGGAGATCCTAAGTGGTACAAAGATGGCTAAATAGTTGAGGATAAAAAATATTGAGTTGAGATCAATGGTAAAAATTCTTAAATAATAGATTATTCATATTGAAGAGCAAGGATGTAGAAACAAGGATGACATGGTTAAAGAAGCTAAGAGGGATAAGGAGCCTATCCAAGTCCTTAGAATTCAGATAGAGGCTACATGTTCAAGCATGAGAGCTAATGAAGTTGAATATGTTTAATTGAATACTAATATTATTTACTTGAAAGATGAGTATGAAAAGGTTATAATCAAGATATAAAAGTTAAACAAGATGGAAAAGAAGCATGAGAAGCCTGAGTATGTCAAGGAGAATGCAAGCTTTGAAAGTTATGAAAGAAGGTCTATTAGACAACCAAATGCTTCAAGGTATGCTAGGTTATTCCATGGTTATTGTTTTACATGTAATAAGTATGGTCATAAAGCTGAGGACTGTATAAGGAAGTCATCTAATTATGGACATTCATGGAGCTATGATAGAAGGATTTTTTGGCCAAATATTGATCATAGTTTAAATTTGTCAAAAGGTACAAATGATATTTGTTTCAATTGTCATAAGAGTGGTCATATGGAAAGTTTCTACCCAAGTGGAGTCAACAGGTCCTCAAGGTATCTCAAAGGACATAAAACTTCCATTTTGCATAAGAAAGGTCATTCTTGGTTATGGAGACCAATGATTATCATTTCTAATGAGACTAGTCAAAAGGTTGATAATAAAGTTGCTCTAGATGAAATTGTTATAGATCAGTTTAAGCTCAAAAGTCAAGAAAGTAAAATGACTATAGAGAAGAAGAAGGTTGGTAAGCAAATGGATGATAAATCTTCTGAGAGTGATCAGAATGAGTCCAAAAATGGTTTGTTTTCCATGACAAACATGAAGGAAAGACGAGTTTCTGTTGACTAAATTTGGTAACAAGTCTAAAGAAAAGAATGAAGAGACCAAGCTCAAGGAGAAGACCAAGGTACTAGTTGAGGCTATTTCTAAGGTGTGTAAGGATCCAAGTGAACATTTTGTTATTGCGGAGCAAGTTTCATGTAGAGAACATCAATTGTCTATGCCTAGTGATGAGGTTCCAAACTATAAAGTGGATTATTTAGATGAAAAGGTATGTCATGAATCTATGTTATCTCCACGTATTATCAATCCAATCCTAGAATAAAAGGAGAATGTTGCAATGGATGAGCGAGTTGTTTGCCTTAAGCCTAAAAAGAAGAATAAGAAATATAAGTATCAAATGACCAAAGAGGAGATGGAATATTAGGAGTTATGGGAAACTCCTATTTTCACACCATTTTAGGACATTTTGAAGAAGGCTATCTCTTTCTATCCTTCTTAGGAGACATATTTCTTGTGGAGAAGCAAGTTTGTGTGCTCAAGATCATAATGACCAATCAGTACAAAGGTATGTTGATTTTTGATTGGTTTTTTAGACCAATGCTATTTTGGTATATAATTGATGATCCTATGTTGCCAATAATTGTGTTGATCATTATAAGGTCATTGGTTAAGAGGAGCAATAAGTTCATGAGCTTGTTCCAGAGGTTTGTAAAGGAGCTATTATGCAAGGTCAAAATGGGTATTTCCAGATGGCATAATGAGATTTATGAAATGCCAAGAAGATTTTTATGCTTATAAAGGTTTTTTGACATTATTATAGCTTGATCCAAGTGGTTTTGTGGTATGAAGATATGTTGAAATCAAAATTGAAGATTTTTAGTGCTCTTAATTTTCTCAGTTTTGGCTTAAGGGCAAGTAGGCCTAAAATGAGTTATAGGATGTATGGGTTCCAAAAGATGTGAAAGATAAAATATTGGTCCAAAAGTGTGTAATGGTTGTCTCCAAGTGTACAAGAAGTTTCAAAGGTGGACGTTGACCAGAAGGAGGTTTGTTGACTTTATTTATTTTGAGATTCTAGGGTTTTAGGCTATGCTAAAAAAGTGATTTTATTTATGATTTGAGGTTTGAGGATTCTTAATATATTTAATGGGAAAAATGGGTTGTCAAATCAATCTTCATAGAGATCTAAATTTTTGTGTATTTCAAGTTATTCAAGTTTTATCAAAATGGAGGCCTAATTGGCTAGGAGGCTTGTGAAGGAAGTATGTTGCAGAGGATGAGATAGATGATGAAAATTAGTGTGATTGAGGGGGAATATTAGAGTGATCCAAATATGAATTTTTAGTCTTTAAGTTGTGTATACATAAATTGTTGGGCTCTACAAGTTCTAGGTAGGGCTACAAGGAGACTAGATAGGCCTAGTGTGAAGAAGAGTGGTTTTTTTTCTTAGTTTCTCCACAAGAGAAAGGTATGTATGTTTTAATGTGATTTATTATTTTGGTGTATAACATGTTTCATATTTGGTGAGTGACATAAATTACTATTGATGATCCTTGAGGTGGCTTAAGAGAGAAGGCTAGTAAGCCTATGTGGTGATTCTTCATGGTATGTGGAGATCTGAAGATGCTCAAGAGGTGCAATGGATCAGATATACTAGGGGGATTAAATTTTAGATGTTTCTTGTCTTTTTAGTTCCTCAAGATTAGTTTATGCCCAATTTTTCATTATGTCAAAGGGGGAAAAGTTCCTATTGTGAGAGTGCTTCAAGAGAGAGTAGAAAGGTGAGCTGCATATTATTTTATGATGGATGTTGACATCAATGACAAAGAGGGATATTGTTGGATATTTTAAAATGATGTCATGATAATTTTATGGAGGTGTCTAGGTGAATCGATGAAGTGCCTTGAAAGTCTAAGTGATAATGACAAAGTGTGCAATGTGCTTGTCCTAGTATGCTTGAAGTAGGCTTGGTTGATATTCTATTTTGGCATGGTTATAGATGATTAGGGATGAATATGATGATTTGAGGATGTGAAAGAGTTATAATAAGAGTTATTATACACTTTGAGAGATATTTTTCATGAGTGGAATTCATTTGGTATTCTATAGTTTTCATCTAGACCTTTTGGGTCTAGTAAAAGAGAAATCTGAGTGAGCAGATTGATGATGTTAGCATTTATACGTGTGGATGAGTCAAGTGATTTGATCATATGGTTTTGATAAAATTAGTTCCAATTTACTATGGTTTAATTTTTATGTCATTCAATAAATCACAACCAAATATATGTGGGTGTAAAATTGGCTTCTCAGATAGAATTCACTAAGCTTTCATAGCCAAATTTTTAAAGGAGCTCAAGCAGAGATGAGTAAGCATATTGATGTAGTCATATTTTACATGTGTGGAAATTTAAGAAGGATTTGATCATATGTTTATGTTAATTTTATACCTAGTTTTTATGCACTAAATTTTAGGTCATGCAATGAAGCGCAACAAAAGATATGCAAGTGTAAAGTTGACCTCCCAAGTAGTTTAACTGTGTTTTTTAAGTTCAAATAGAGTCAAGCAAGCAATTTGATGATGTTATATTTTGTATGTGTGAAGGTGTCAAGAGGAAATGGTCACATGGGTTTGTTTATTTTTTTCCTAGTTTTTATGTGCTAAATTTTAATTCATGTGATAAAGCACATCAAAAGATATGCATGTGCAAAGTTGGCCTTTAAGGGATTTCTAGGCATAATTGACTATGTAGCAGAAAAATTGAGTAGGAATATTAATGGAATTATATCTTGCATGTATGAAGGTTTCAAGATAATATTGATATATTCTTGGATTCCCATATAAAGGTGATCTTATGGTTTAAATCTTAGATCATGCATCTAAGCATAACAAAAGTTATTGAGGTTCAAAGTTGGCTTCTCAGACAGATTGTAATGGTTCCCATGGTCAGTTTTGCACAAGGTAAAGTTTGAGAAACTCTTGAGGAGATCAATGGATCATGTTTGATCTAATATTTTAGGAAGTATAGATATTTTAATAAGTGTTCAAGGATTAATGCTAAGAAAAGGTAAAGGATAAGGATCTAATGGTTTGTATTTAATCGTGAAATTGAGATCGATGGTGTGAGTGGAGTCAAAGTGGTTAACATGTTTAAAGTTTAACATCATTAAAGACCGAGATCCTTAAAATAAGATATATGGTTAATTATTTATCTAATAATCTAGGACATGAGATGATGGCAAGGTCTTTGAGGTTTAACTATGACCGTTGGCATTTGAATTTTGCGAAGGGAAAAACCAATGCTCTGTATTTTGGCTATAACTTTTGATTGAGGACAAATTTGACGGTGATGTGAAAATAAAAATTATATAGGAATCCATGGTGCATATAGTGGACCTAGTTATATGCTATGATGTTATGTATAGTCAAATATATTTTTATCCAAATTTTACTATGTGTTTGACCATGAACTGTAAGTGACCCGAAAAGGATAACTGAGCTTGTGTTTATGATGTTTTGATGTTTCATGATGACTTAGATATTGGAGAGTGTTATAGACTCCATGAGGACAATATATATGGATTTTAGAGATGTGATAAATCTATCTTGAGTATGAAAAATGATTAAGAAGTTGATTGTCTATTCGTTCATGGTGTTTCTATTTACAAGGTCATTGTTTGAGTTGATTGAGCATACATAGAGGTGAGTAGAGATGACTGTGATCATTTGAGGATGTCAAAGGAGTCATGTGGAGTGGACCTATGCAATTGAAAGTGGTCTCATGTTATTTTTTTGCTTGATGAAGTGCTAAATGGGTGAATAGGTCTCCATAAGATCTATAAGGGCTTCTAAGGTCTAATTGAAAGATGTTACTACATAAGGGTGACCCATGGGTGCTATGGCCGACCTATGTGGATGGTATTGAACTATATCTCAATGTGATATATGACTTAATGGTTAAGGCATTCCTATTGGCTAACCAAGATGGTGATGATCATGAATTCTCTATAAATAGTGAAACCAAATGTGATGGTTTCTAGACTTGTGAGAGGCTTTGGTAAGTATAGATGGTGTGTGCCCATTGGATGGCTTAATGAGAAGAGTAGTTTTATGACTGTGTATGACTTTTAATTCATTTTTTTGATGTTAGAATAGTGATTTTGTAGGTTGAGGATGAATGAAGAGGTCTAGAGTGATCCAAAAGGATGTTTTGGATGTCTTATGAGTGAGCAAAGCATAGATGGTGTATATGTGAGATTGGTAGCTGATTTGAGAGATAGATCAAAGTATAGACTATGTGTATGACTATTTGGTCATATTTTTTATATGGTGATAGAGTTGTTACTAAGGAGTGAAGAGTGATCCAAAAGGTGGTTTTGGATGCATTGATTGTGTAGAGTTGAAGAGAGCTGATATACTTTGTATCTCCATCAGATTGGTAGGCAATCAGTGTTTAGGATATGTTCTGTTCTTAGATGTTGTTGTGGTTGATCAACATCTAAGGGGTTGTAGCCTCCTTTCCAAGTGAAACTTGCTAAAGATCTAGTTGTTGTGGTAGCTTAGCTAGATAGGTGTAGTATCTCCTTATGGGATTGCAGCCTCACTAAAATAAATGATGGTAGTTCCTTGATCAATTGTAGATGGTCTAGACTGGTTCTTGTTATTATAGGACAATAATCCAATTGTAGTTTATAGTGGGTTTTTCCCCCAAGAGTGTTTCCACATATGTCATGTGTTACGTGCTTGATCTAGTATTA
Organism: Torreya grandis; assembly: GCA_037957365.1. Classification (NCBI taxonomy): domain Eukaryota; kingdom Viridiplantae; phylum Streptophyta; class Pinopsida; order Cupressales; family Taxaceae; genus Torreya; species Torreya grandis. The sequence goes on along the minus strand of JARHVA010000784.1, from coordinate 3,147,240 downwards.
TTTCTCTTGTTCATTGCTATGAATGATGTGTATGCTTCATGAATGCTTGTGATAAATGATTAAGAGTTTGAAAGGATTGAAATTGAAGTTGGATTATCTAGGCTCAATAATTCACCAGCCCTCTCAGTGATTGTACCTCTAATAGAGGCACATGCCTTTGTTATTCTGTGTTGGTAACATCCTAAATAGGATAATAATATTGCCTTCCAATTCCACTCCAGTCAAAGTTTGATCTAATAATAAAACATTTTGACTAGTTTGATTAATTCAGCACCATTTTCCAAAGAATTGCACTAAAAATTGATTAATCGTGTTTGAACCTAATTAATTCAAATCAAGAGCTTAAATGGATTTTCCATGGAGCTTATTGATTATTTCATTAATGGAAATTGATTGTGAATAACTGCATCACTTAATGACATTAGCTATGGGGTGGTATTCATAAGACATAATTGTAACAAATATATATTAAAGTAATGGTATTTCCACAATCCATGTGTTGAGTATGTCTGAAATTCTAGTTAAAATTGTGTCAAGAATTTTTAATCAACATTTCAGTTCACACTCCATGAACCATCATCAGGATGAGAGAACAATAGATAAGATTGCAGACTTAGAGCTTCCTTTATAGATAAAGTAATAGATCCCAGTGATTTTAGCGAGTCAGGAATAGGAAAGACTCTTTTATCCTGACATCTTTGAGGAAAGATAAATCTACAATCTTATTATATGGAAGGGAATTTATCATTATCTCATCCTGATGATGGTTCATGGAGTGTGAACTGAAACATTGATTAAAAATTCTTGACATAATTTTAACCATAAATCCATACATACTCAACACATGGACTGTGGAAACACCATTTCTTTAATTTATTCCCTTCATGGAAGGTAATTTAGCATAAAGTCCAAGCTTCTTGAGAAGTTGAGAATTAAACTCAGTAAGAAGATTGTAGATTTAGCTTTCCTCAAAAGATGTCAAGATAAAAATCTTTCCTATTTCTGACTCGTTGACATCACTGGGCTCTATTGCTTTATCTATAAAGGAAGCTCTAAGTATAAAATTTTATCTATTATTCTCTCATCCTGATGATGGTTCATGGAGTGTGAACTGAAATGTTGATTAAAAATTCTTGACATAGTTTTAACCATAAATCTAGACATACTCAACAAATATCTGATTAAGCTCTCCCATGCCTCTTTATCTAAAATATTTATGAGTTCATTTATTGATTTTAGCCTCTAAAATTGAATGGATTCTTGGCCACACATCTTCATCTTGAGATGGATGGTCCAGGTTCATTTTGATCAAATGAGAAAATCTATAAATATAAGACCTCACACTCATAATTTTAAGTTATCTTGGTGTAAATTTATCATGATAAAATGGTTTCAAAAGCTATTTTGATATAGTGTTATTCTATAAAATTATTGATTCAAGCTTCACAATCCCAAGCCATAAAGCCATGCCAAGGAGAGAAGGAGATAGCCAAGCTTCGATGTCACCGACTTCTTGAGCATAAACCGAGCAAGCCAATGAAGAGATCCTTCCGAGCATTCAAGGAAGGTGAAAAAGTTTGTTTTATTGCATTTTAGTTGTAATATATCAATGTTTTTTCTTCACTACGTTCCCTCTCAGATTTAGGCTTAAGATGTTAGTTCATTAGTGTGTTTGTTTTTAGATTTGATTTCCTATGCTAACACGATAATATTCTACTCTTAGTAGATTCCTATGTTCACAATTCTTACCATTTTAGTCATTCACTCATATTTAACCCAAACCATTTTATTATGACCATTGGTATTCCTATCTTGATCTTGTTATGAAAGTGGAAGGTAAATTGATACCTATTTTGGGAAACATTTTGGCCCATTACCTGAACAACATTTTGATGACTAGACACATTTGATTCTCATGTGACATGGTCCTTGAAAACTCATATTCCTTTCCCTCATTGTCATCTATTATTATCTAGCCTTGTCCATTAGTCCTTCATTCATTGTTATTCCCAAATTTTTAGGTTGAACTATAATGTCTTGAGGTCTATTCGGACTATGTAGGCAACACTCAGTCGCTAATAGTCACCCTTATTCCACACTCTTTCTAATTTTTGAGTAACCTAATCCATGCTCTCACTATTTTTAAAGCATATTAAGCTATGCTCTCATCATTTTATGAGCATCTTAATCCATACTCTCATCATTTTGTGAGAATCCTAAGCCAAACTCTCACCATTGTGTGAGTTACCATTACCATGATCTCATTGTTTTACAAGTCAAAACATTCTACATGTCTTAATCCTCCATTGAGTTGAGATTCAAAAATCTTAATTTTTTTTAAAATAGTCCAAAAGACCTAAAAATTTGAACAAAGCTTACAATCTCTATAAAGCCACAAAATCCTAAACATTAGGAAAAGGATTAAAATCTCAATGAGAGATATAAATCCATAAAATTCAAAAATATTTTTCTTGTCTTAAATCTAATTGTTATCCTTGATTTATCATTGAGCCCATCATGTTAGCAACTATTAGGATGTGTTCTTCCCAAATCTTCCCTATTAGGGAATACTCATTAATTATTTCAATCATTTTAGCCACATGGAGTTGTGTCCTTTCATTGCATGTATCCTTTATTTGGGGCACCATTCCATTATCATTTCATTGAGGCTTCACACATGGATGTTTACTTAGTTAACAAGCAAGATATTTTTTGTTTTCCTATTTGTGTGTTTATTTATTTTCTTGTTTGCTTTTTTTTTTTTTTTTTGTTGTTGTTTCCTTGGCTTATTTAATTGTGCTAAAAATGTCATCATCATGGTGCTCCTTGTTATGCATTTGTACTTGGGTCCATCCATTGACATCCACCAAAATTATCATCAAGGTTTTTTCATTAGTGTGTTATTGTCATTTGTCTATTAGATTAGGAATCAATCCTTATACACATTGTAGTTAGGTCATCATGGTGTTTTATACCATGATGCATATTATCATGTGTTAAATTAAAAATTAAGTGCTCAATTTTTATATAACGATGTTGTATTAAAAAATAACTCTTCGAGAACTATCTAAATATCTAATGCATATTAATTTTCATCATCCATTTTCTTCCATCTTGGGATGAACTACATTGACCTAAGGTTTATTTGGACTATGAAGGCAATGCTCGATATCAACTAATTTATGAGGTCAGCTCAGCCACTCTTGTTTCATTCATCCACTCTTGTTTCATTCTTATTAACATCAATATTATTCCAATCCAATCACATCATTATTCAATCATTATTATGTTCTAATCATCTCGTTCATTACCCTCAAGAATTATCATGTGCTTGGTTTTATGGCTTCTTCATTCTTTGAAAATTCATTCTACCATCGCACCTACATTTATGTCATTCATATCATATTTAATTTGTGTAACATGTTATATCCTTAAGTTGTGTTTGCCAATCTACCCTATTAAGGAAAACTATTTAGACTGATCAATGATCAAATTTTCCTTGCTAGAGTAATCCATTAGTCAATCAATCTATCTTTCTTCTAATTCCAAGCTCTGTAGCTTTTGCCTTATTTGGAAAAATCAAAGTATGTAACTTATTCTGGGATAGATCATTACCTATGCCTATTACTTTTGCCTTGTTTGAGGTATGTCAAAGTGTGCCATTTATTTTGGGATGCATCTTTCTCACTTCCCCCTACCTTAGGGCCAATTCAATTATATTTTATTCATTAGTAGAAATCAACATGTGAAATTATTAGCTCATATGGATTAATCTCATCCATGGGTTAATTTCACTTTTCTTCTTATCCATTTTTTTCTTCTTGAGGGCCTGTGCATCAATCTTATTTTTTAGACACTCCCTTGAGGGGGCATCATGGGAATTCCAAACATTTTTTGGGGCACACTTGTGAACTCATTTGTAGTAAATTAAACAAGATTTAACAAAACATGAACACATAATTATTTAATCATTATCAAATCATTTTAATGACTTTTTCATTATTTAAAAATCCACTACTTCACTTGTGTCTCGTAACGCTTTCTTAAATAGGGGCAAAATAAAAGCACTCAATTATCACCACTCTTGCATCAAAATTGTAATTAGAATGATTTTTATCAACACACAAATCACCGAAACACCCAAATTATTCCATGAAATTTGTGTGCATATTCTAAAATGTATCAGGGTATCCCTGATCAGGAAAATCTGTTGTATGTAATTGGTAGCTTTACTTAATTTTTCTTAAGTCAAATTATGACTATGCAAGTGACATTTTGGGATCAATTATGTCGATTGGTTCTTTGACTTTCAAAATTCAATTTTATTAGGTTAATTAAACTCAATTAATTAGCCTAATCTTATCTTAATAGTAAATTTCATAGCTTTTAGAATTTCTTATTTTCTAAATTCAATAATTATATTTATTCCTCAACTCTCATGACAAGTGGCCAAGTACTTCATGACACCATAAAAAATATTAGGAATGATGATATCATGATGCTATCATTATAAAGTTTTCAAACCCTAAAAAATGAATGTAACAAATATCTGAATTTGGAAGGCTATGCCTATCAATTAGAATATTAATTCCAAAATTAAATGCCTTTGGTCCTCCAAATTTGACTCATCTTGGGCCATGGATTCTCATCTTGAGATAGACTGTCTTTATCACTTTGCCAAGCCTATAAATGCAAGAGCCACCATGGATAATTGATAATTTTTTTAGTGCAAAGACATAATGTATAATTTCTCTTAAAGCTTTAACCTTTTTTTAATTATTCATACACAAATCTAATCCAAACGGTGCATGAAGAGATGTTGGAGGCACTTGCCCAACCATATTACCAAAGATCTTGAGATCCATAACCAGGCAAAAATACGCTTGTGGATTTTCCATGAGGAGAAGTCACTTTGGGAAGGTATAATTATTTTGGTATGCTTTTTTTGTGTGTTTCTTCATTTCATTAACATTACCCAACTGAGGTAATAGGCCTAATATATTAGTTTTATGAATTTATTTATATTTTGATACTTATAAAGAAGCTAATTTATTTCATATCCTATTTCACAATAAGAACTAATATTCCTAGAATTATTTGTATGGAAAGACTTCAATTTAAGTGTTCTTTGTTAGAGTTGAAGTGTCTCACATAAAAACAAAGTTAAACATACTTGGTCCCATGCTACAATGAAGTTCTCATAGATCCATGGGAACCCTATACATAAAAACAGTGTTAAATGCATCTCCAAAAGACATATGAAAAAACTAAAAATAAACAAAGAGTTATGAGAAAAAATCAGTGAAAATTAAATATATTGATATTTGAATACAATAGATATTGAAACCAATAAAATATATGTTGCCTCACATATTTGGGCCATGTTTTCTCAATGTATATTTTATTTTGCCTATTGTTTGAAAATAAGAATTGATATTCGTAAAATTATATATATTTTTAGACTTCAATTTTAATGTTCTATGTCAAAGTTGAAGTGTATCACTTGTAAATAAAGCTAAAAATATTTGGTCCTCATGATGAATGCATGTTCTAAGGGATCCATGGGAATATCCAAAAATATAATGTTATCTTTCATGAATCTCATAGTAGATATGACGCCTAAATATAAAATTCTCTTCACTTTTAGGTTATAAAAAATACAATTTACATATACACTCATTCCATTTGGATTTGATGAGAGCAAACCTGAAATTGAGCCAAACCTATACTTAGGAAAGATGGAAACAATTTATTTATGTCCTCAGCAACTCAAAATCAATTCTCATGGAAGAATGAATAAAATTAAAAATAATGAAGAATTTTTGGTTTCAAATGCTTTCTTGGATTAATCCTTATAACTTTCAAATAGGATTTATTATTCTCTTCATGAATATCTCTATTAATTTTCTGTTTGGTGAGATGAGGAACATTAATAAAAATTCCAAGAGGAGAAAGTCTTTCTATATTGAGATCCAAATTCTAAAGGAGTGTCATACCCCTTTCATGCCAATAAGATTTGCATATTTGTTTGAAAATATTCATGGAAGATTGAAGTGCTAAATATTAATACCTATTATGACACTTGTATGAACATGAATGAAATAGAATCTATGCAACATAGTGACAATGTGGAAAAATAAAGATACCATTACCTCTAAATTAATAATTGAGCGAGGAATCATTTTTTTGGCTTGAGTTTTATTTGATAACATAGCTATGAAAACTTTTTCTGTATGTTTGAAATCAATTTTTCTCAAGTACAGTCCCCAAACCTCATAATCATATACCAATGTGTGAGTAAATAAGGTTTGCAAAAGTCAAATATGTGTTAAGATAGCTATGAAAACTTTTTTTGTATGTTTGAAATCAATTTTTCTCAAGTACAGTCCCCAAACCTCATAGTCATATACCAATGTGTGAGTAAATAAGGTTTGCGAAAGTCAAATATGTGTTTGGGCATCTTAAAATTAGAGCTAAAAATATTGTCTTTCCAAGGATGTCAATGTTGCATATCCTTTGGTAGAGAAGTCTTGCTTCTATTATAGGTACAAGGCTAAAAGTCAATCTAAAAAAACCACACATAAGTATGTGTAAGAGTGCACCACCTCAATCCGATGTGTTTTGTATGCCAAATTTATTATAGATTCTACTTTCTTGGTTACATTAAATGATAATGGTTTTATCTTTCAAAGATTTACTTCAAGGACATTTTTATCACAAAATTTTTAACACATCAAGCTAATTTTCAAGACCTATAATTGAGTGTGAAATTCAAATAATACCATTTGTAAAAAATAAACTAGCTTTATGCAAATCCAAATTATATTATAGCTACTCATACCACCCAAAATTTTGGAGATAATATATTCTAATTCATCAATATAGATCCCAAAAAGTCTAAGTGAGAGTGGACAGCCTTGTTTCACACCAATGATACTATGTATGTTGTTGGTAGTGCCCATTTTTATATGAATATGCCCAAAATCTACCTCATATAAAGACATTATGATGCAGGAGTATCCACATGATTCTGCAATCATATATCACCATATATATATATATATATATATATATATATATATATATATATATATATATATATATTTAATTTTAGTTATTTATTTTATCGCCTTGTATAGTTGTCAATCCAGATAACTGAGTTTTTGGGAGCTTGTTCTCCTAAAAATAGAAGATTATTGTATTGCCTTGTTATTTAGTTTTTTTAATTAATTTCATGTTGGTTTTGAGGGGTAAAAGGACTATCGTAGAGAAAAAAAATTGAGGATTTATTTTGTGACTTGTTTGCTACACCTTGTATGAGAAAATATGAAGGAATAAAATTTATTATTTTAGTTCTACAAATTTCTATTAGTATATAGATTTGAAGGTGTTCTCTCCATTTGGTTTTATAGGGGTTGTAACATTTATAGTATCAAAGCTAGGTCCTTCCTTGATATAGATGTGTGAAGAATAAATTAGTGCGTTTGATAGTTGTATACTGTGAAAAATAATTTTTTCAAGTTGAGAAAGTCATTGGGTGAAAATGGAATTCATATGGGGCATTGTTAGAAGGGATGCAAGAGAAAGAACACCTAGAGTTTTTGACTTGGCATAAATGATGAGAGAGGTCCAAGCAAAACTGGTTGCAATGGATACAACCCATGTATCCCAAATAAGGGGAGTTCATATTAAGGATGTAAGTGATGATGAAGGAGAGAGTGTCCAAAGGGCTCAAAAACCTAGATAAGAAGTAGATCATGCAATAGAGACCAGATTTATCAGAGCCACGTATAAGATTGGAAGCAAACCTAAATTGGACACACATTATATTGGAGGCTTGAATGGTGAAGAAATCATAAACTAGGTTACAAAGATGGAAAACTAATTTGATTATGAATTGACAAAGGATCCCAATAAATTAACGTTTACTTGCACAAGGTTCAAAAGTCATTCATATTTATGGTGGGAGTATGTGAAAACTAAGAGGAAAAGAAGAGGGAAAGAGAAAATTAAAATATGGGATAGAATTGTGTTTAAAATGAAGGCAAAATTATTACCTTCATACTATCATATTAACTTATTCATAAAGTTACAAACTTGAGACGAAAAGAAGTAGATGTAAAGGAATGCACTGAAGAGTTTTACAAACTCACTATAAGGGTAGACACATAGAGGATGACCCATAAAAGGTAACAAGGTATGTGAATGGATTACATATTAATATTCAAGATGAGATTATTTTTTGAACTTTAAAAACATAGAATAAACTTATCGATGTGCATTGAAGGTGGAAGAGAAGTTGTCAAGAAGGAAACAAATGAACTCTAGAGGTAAAGGAAGGTTTTCAAGAGGAAAGGAACAAAAATTTAGTGTAAGAGGACAATAGACCCATGAGAAGGAACCAATTGTTCATATACCCAAAATTTTAATATAAGAGGAAGAGGAGGATATGCACCTTGAGGAAGAGGATTATATGGAAGTGAAGGAGGATTCATGGGAAAATGTTTTAAATGCAATAGATATATTGGTCATAGTTCATTTGAGTACCAAGAAGAAACCCAGAACAAAAACAAAAGGACTAAAAAGACAACACATCTAGCCCAAGGGGATGAAGAAAGTGTTGGGACACCAACACACACAAAAGAATCAGAGCAAGGAGAATCCATTTTAATAAGAAGAGTACTCTTAAAACCAACAAAGGAGACAAATGAACTACTACAAAGGAAGAACCTCTTTTAGACAATCTACAAATTGGAGGTAAATTTTGTAAGTTAATTATTGATAGTGGTATCACAAATAACCTATTGTCTAAAGAAACAATATAGAAGTTAGGACTAAAAAGGTCAATACGCCTAACTCCTCATAAATTTTATTTTTTGCTCAAAGAACACCAAGTGTTAGTGAATGAACAATGTACAATAAACTTTCATATTGGAGCCTATAAAGATGAAGTTATATGTGATGTGATGCCCATGGATGTGTGTCACATACTGTTGGATAGGCCCTGGTAGTTTGATAGGAGATAAATACATGATGGTAGGGCAAACATATATACTCTTGTGAAGGATGGGAAGAGATTGACATTGAGTCCATTGTAAGATAAAGGAGAAGAGGTGGATAATAGTCCAAAAGTGATGTTAGTATCTAGAAAAGAGTTTCTAACAGAGACAAAGAAGGAAGAAGCATGTTTTTCCCTCATTTCCAAAGTCATGCAAGTGGAGACAAACACAAAGTTGAGTGACTTACCTACTAAAATTCATAGTTTTTTGGAAGAATATGTTGATACACTATCTAATTATTTTATTAAGGGATTACCACCAATAAAAAGCATTAGTCATCACATTGAATTAATGCTAAAAGCAAGTTTGTCAAACAAGGCAACTTAAAGGTTGACACCTCAAGAGAATGAAGAGATAAAGAGACAAGTCCAAGAGTTGTTACAAATTGGGTTAATTCAAGAAAGTTTAAGCCCATGTGTAGTTTCATTTGTGTTAGGACAAAATAAAGGTGAAGAATGGATAATGTGAATGGATTCTAGGTAAATAAATAACATCACAGTAAAGTATAGGTTCCCATTGCCAAGGATGGATGATTGAATGGATTGTCTAAGTGGAGCCAAATACTTCAACAAGATAGATTTAAAGAGTGGGTATCACCAAATCTAGATAAGAGAAAGCAATGAGTGGAAAACAATACTTAAAGCCAATGATGGTTTTTATGAATGGTTGGTTATGCCATTTAGTTTGTCTAATGCCCTAAGTACATTTATGAGACTCATGAATGAGGTGTTAAAACCATTCATTGGTAAGTTTGTCATTGTGTGTTTGGATGATATTTTTGTTTTCAACCATTCTAAGGAGGAGCATTTGAGACATTTGAGACTTGTATTTAGTAAGTATAAAGAGGAAAAGTTGTTGATAAACTTGAAAAAGTGCATCTTCATGAAATTTATTTGGGATTTTTGATTTAACAAGATGGATTAAAAATGGACCCAGAGAAATTAAAAGCAATAGTGAAATGGCCTTCACCAAGGACTATGTTTGTACAAAGGAGATTTCATGGGTTGATGAAATTTTACAATATTTTTTTTTAGAATTTTAGTGTTATTTGTGTAGACATCATAAAGACAATGAAAGGAGACAAGAAGAAGTTCCAATGGACAATTGCAGTAGAAGAAAGTTTTTAGTTATTAAAGAGAAAATTTATAGAACAACCAGTTCTAACATTACCTGATTTTGAAAAAGTGGTCCAAGTTGACTGTGATGCAAGTGGGATTGTGATAGGTATAATACTCAATCAAAAAAGTAAGCCTATTATTTATTTTAGTGAAAATTTAAATGTATCAAAGAGGAAATATTTTGTTTATGACCAAAAGTTTTATGCAATAGTTCAAGCCCTTAACAAGTGGAAGCATTATTTGCTTCCCAAATAAACTTTTTTCATTGATCATCAAGCATTATAGTACATAAACAATGTTATATCTCGATTCCTCACTAGATAAACTCACTAAATTATTTGTGAATATCTGCAATTAATAAATTCAGATTTGGTTATATTTCTGACTAAGCTTGAGATTTATGCTATTTTAGGATAATAGAATATTGCTTAGTTAAATGATAATACATGATTGCTTATTTTGAATTGGTTTATGTATGCATTTACATTTTATGCATGTTAATGTATTGATTTGGTTATATATTGGTGTTTATGATCATCATGTGATATGATCTAATTACCTATGTGTTGTGAGATGGACATAGGATAATTCTTCCCTCGAGTGTACCAAAGGGATAACATCATCAGAGAGGATGTTGTAGATGGAGACATAGCAAGTCGATAGAGAGCTAGTGAAACCCTGCCCACACCATGATAGTTAGTCATGGTAGAAAATACATTTTAAAATGATTGTTTTTTATGTCTCTTTAAATTGTTGATTTTCATGATTGTCTGAGTAGGTAAATTTTAAAAATAATTTCCTCATGTGCTTAGCCTAATGTATCATTAATACACATAAAGACAAATTTAATAAAGCTAAAATTGATACGGGCTATTATTTTATCATTAAATTGCTAAATCATAATTAAATGTTAAATTGGTTTAATATGAAATTAGAATTTCATATTAAAATATAAAGGGGGAATTATTTAAAATAATAATAAAAAAGAGCAAAACATTGAAATTAGAAAAAGTGAGAAATAAATTAAAATTAATAGAAACAAAAAGATTAAAAAAAAAAGAAAAGAAAAAATAAAAATCTGGAAAAGAAATTAGCACTTATTTTCTATTTAAGAGAAAGATTAAAGGAAAAATGGAGGAGTTTATGCATTGAGGAAGGAAAGAAGAGAAGTGTAGAATGTTGAAGAAGACAAAGAGACATGTACAAAGAGGGGGAGATCTAGAAAGAAGGAAAGATGAAAAGGATACCAGTTTTGGTTGTTCATATTTTTGAAAGGGTTTAAGAGGTAGGATCTGTATTTAAATTTCTATATGTAGATATATTAAAAGATCAAGTCATAAATATTGAATAAGTTGGGTAAATGTGTGAATGTTTGAAATGTTGAGTGTTTTAAGAAAATTGTTGATGAAGTGATATTAAAGCGCTAAGTAAAATTAAGTATGTTGAGTTATAAATTGGCCCACATCTTATATAATATTGTGGCTAAGTTTTAAAATCTCATTTGGATAGTGTATAAATATTCATCACTACATCTCTTTCCCTTAGACCTACGTCTCATGTTAAAATATTGCGTCTAATTTTCTTAAGACTGAGTTATAATATTATATGAAAATTTGAGGCTACATCCATTTTGACTGTGTCAAAAATAGGAATGGTGAGGCTTTTTCCATTGCAATTATGGTGTAAATTAAATTAATTATTATGTATCACTCTGGGTATATATCCAAATGCCAAGAGGAATATTATAACACCCAACCTCTATCTAAATCATTATGTAGTATTTATTGGTAGTGTCTTGATTTTTGGGCCCTATTTGATCAGTGATTAGATAGAAATGAGATGTTGATTCCATTTTACTAAAACGTAAAATCTCATAAATATTGTGTCTTTAAATAGAACTTGTTGGGTAATAGATGGTTGAATATATATTCATCTGAAGCACTGAGGCTTAATTTATTAGCTAAATATATTATATGGTTGAATATGAGATGTAGCTGTATATTGATACATCTTTCTATAGTGTTGGGATTATTGTAATCACCAATATTTGAAATACATATAAATATTCAAAATATTTATGTTATCTAAATATTAATGAGCTATATATTCAAAAATACATATAAATTTATTGATATTAATAATGAATGTAGGTTTTTGGATGGTCATTTGATGGTATTTGATATTCATCATATATTCTAGAAAGATTATTGTTATCACAAATGTAGTTAATTATAATATTAATATTCTTGATAATCCACTAATTATATTAACGTGTGTATGTTGTGCCATATAATGGAGTAGTGATCTGGTTATGACACCTGGCCAAATAGCAAAAGGCATGTCATTAAGGGAAATCTAGATGCATATCATAATAGTATAGAAATTTATGCCTTACATGCACAATGATTGATATGCCTGTTTTAAGCATTACAAGCTTAGTAACCTGAAAAGTATAATGTTGTATATAAAGTGTATATTAAACCATATCAACCTATATAAGTGCTTACAACAACTTAAATTGATATTTAAACAAAGATTTAAGCATAGAAAACTATAAGAATAAACTATAACGAATATAGGGAATGTATTATACAACATCATACATACGTATATCATGTATGTTTGAATTTAAAACCAGTGATTAGTCTCTGATGTGTATGAGAGTTTTGGAAAGGATTTAAGCATAATCCTGTATTGTGAGGTTTTCAAGTACAAGGGATAATAAAATATACAAATATTAGCTTACCATTTATGTTTTGAGGTTTGTATCTTTTATCTTCTATATACATAACACCTTTATTTTTTGGAATAAATATCATTGGATTGCATGGATTACTTTTAATACACTAAAGCCTTTGTACATAAGAGTAGTGATGACATTTATAGGGAGATCTCATGAAATTTCAAGCTTGGTGCATAGGGTAAACAACTTGGAAGGTGGATTACCCATCTTGTTCTTCTACTTTGTCATCTTAATATTAAATACCCACCCTTTAGGAAGGTCAATAGGACTATGGTCTTTATATTTATTAGTACACTAAGCACATGTCTCATTAACCAACTTATAGATATTGGAGTTGACATTCGTATTACAATAAAAAAATAAAATCTAGTGGTTAGCAAGTTAGATTTATAATTGCTCAGAGTGCATAAAATCTTGAAGTTTATGATTATTGTAAGGGAGTGGTAAGACAAGACCATATCTTAGCCCTTACTATGTAGTTAACTATAGAGGCAATAATTTCCTAAACATAAACAATGTATAAATGGAGTTAAATGGGTAAACTATAACTATCTCTTTTATGGGATATAACTAGTGGAACTTTTAGATTCCTTGTTATATGAAAACCTGTCACAAAAAAATGTGACATTGTTCGAAGTTATGATTTTTTGCATAATTTAATAATGGGGGTAGATTACTTTGGTTAATATTCTCATGAGAAACATCAATTGAAAAGTGAATGAATTGAATAATATAGTTTAGCAAATGATTGCTTATAAACCATCCAAAAATAAACTGAATGATAAACTAGATATTCTTATTTTTTGGGAAAACAAAGTTCTAGATGTTCTAGCTGTTAAATACGAATGCATGTTTCTGCAACTATTTCATTAGCTAGAATTTAAAGCTTAATAGTTTTGCTTAAACACTAAACCATGGTTTAAAAATTGCATAGCATTAGAATACCTACATGTGGTACACAAAATAATGTGCAAGTGATAATATATAGAGAGTATACCTATAGTTCATTAGATGATTTGAATAAGTCATTAAATTACCCAAGGATTAGGAAATTTAACCCTTGGGATAGTCTCCTAAAAGAAAATAAGTCATTTAAATTTAAAGTCATAATGGGTTTATGAATTATCTGACTCACTGCTAATAGTAAAATGAATGATTATTAACCATATGTACTCAGTATGGAGTACTTGTGAGCGTGAGTATGTTATTATGTATAAAAATTTAGTTACACTTAGTGCATTGTGATGCATTTTTATATGTTGTAATACTTTAGTAAGCTTGTACATAGTTTAATTTAAGATATACCTAGGTGAAATCTTTATTGTTTTCTTGTATTATCTGCATGGACCGGTTGAGTCTCAAGATGCGTAAGTTTATTTTATGTGTTTTTATGTAGTTAAGAACCTATGATAGTATGGGATATCATACGGTAATACAATATAAAAGTATGTTATACCCAGGTGGTACTTACTGAAGTTATTATACCTAACTCATACCTACATTTGTTTGAATATTGTATATATACTAGTTATTATTATGGACAGTGTGTGTTTTTAAAGTTGGTAGACTTGTGTATGCGTGCATGCAAACTTTGAGAATTTAGAAAATGTTGTGTTGATATGTTATTGTGTTTTTTGGGAATGATGATTTGCTTTTTTATATATAGTTACTTGTATAATGCTTGTGTTTCCATGTATTTGAGAGTATTTCATATGATTGATTATGGAAGATTTATAGTTAAGTCTTAGAACATAGGATTGTAGTAATATGGGTTGTCATAGGGTGTAGATAACTAGAAACTAATTATAGTATGGGATAAAAGATAAAGAAAGATTCATGCATATGTTTGATGGACTAAATATATGTTGTTATTACTCCTTTGTATGGCATTTCATATGACACATTTGATAATAGAAAGTAAGTTGATGAATCTTGTGGTTGAATTATATTTAACCAATATACATTGCTAATGTGGAGTAAGGAGTGAGATAGACTTCACTGGCTTACTAGCACTACAATGTTAGATGAAGGTAGTCTAATCAAGTGGTGTGCATGAAACTGATAGATCTATAGATCAATTTTATATTACTACTTGTAAAACTTTGAGACAAAGTATGTGTAGTGAAACATTATCATTTCATAAGTGTGATTCAAATGTTTGTGTGATATCTTGTAATATAACAATTTTTTATGATACACTGCATGTTAATATAGAATCATACAACACATAGGTACTTGCTAGTCTCTATGGATTCCTATGCCATCATTATCTACTCATTCATGAAGGAAGGGCCATTCCCTGATGGGATACTATGTGGGATAATTGGTCCATGGTTGGCAAGGAAAAGCCCTTGGATAATTCTATCCCTCCCCACAATAGTACTACTTATTGAGATGACACTTGAGATTGCCACAGAGACTTGAAGTGTGGGAAGTATGCTCCAAGATAACCAAGTATCTTACTTATTATATTATATTGTATGCATTATTTTTAAATAGTCATGAATAGTTGTAATTATACATTGATGCAAATTAACAATGGTATTTGTGTATTTACATAAGTCGAGTTTAAAATGTTATAATTACTTTATATATTGAGTTGTCATTCTCTCATGATATTAGAGATTAGTAATATGTGACGTATTATGCTTGTTATTATCACCTTATGTATTTATTATGGTATCTATGTAGATTATCATGGTGTAATATATATCAGGTATATGTGTTAAATTAAAAAAAATCACATATTTCTATGTCTAACCCAGTGGGGTTGTTACATGTGGTATCGGAGTTGTGGCTCGAACTCTAGGACCTAATGAGTCCATTACCATTTTTGTGTCTTGTGAACCTAGTGACATGAAGTTTTGTACTGGTATTTGGACTTGAGGTGTTTTTTGACCTTTATAAAATGTGGGTGGATAACATTGAGTGTATACCTTAGGATCACTCGTACCCTTTTGATTTATTAGGGGATTGATTTTATCAAGTATCCCATTGGTGATAGTTGTATTCGGGGCTTAGGTAGACAAGTATATAACATAGTTCATGAGTTATAAACAAAATATTTCTACCATAGTTTGATCACTTAGATCAAAAACCTCAAGTATGATTGCATCCTTCTTGATTATCAATTCACCTTTGTCATTATGTTAAGTGTTTTATGAGTGTTTAATTGGATCGGGATGCTTCTCATTTAAATTTATGTACTTTAATTTTGTGTCCACATTCATAATCCTAGAAGTGAAAAATATCATAAGACCATTTTTATTTTTGGTACCACCTAGGGCAGTGGAAATCTTCTTAGTAGAGTGTTTTATTGCTTGGCAATTCTTTTGTGTTATGAGTTTGTTTATGAAATTTGCACTCTTAAGATATGTGGTTTAGGAAGGAGTGTCATCTCTTTTAATTAGCATAGAGGTGAATTTTTATTATCTCATTCTCTTTTGACATTATTATGATGATGTTTATTTAGTATTCTCTTAAATGGGAATTGTTTTTAAATGTTGTTTGACTGTACTCCCTTGAATTTTGGGGGAGAATGATTTATACTTTTGGTGATAGAGAAGTTTTAAGATTGTATGGATGGACATAGCTTTATGGTTGGTATATATCTCTCTCGGTTGTGAAAATAGATTTGGTATGTAGGTAGTGTTTGGACAATGTTGAGTTACGGTGTTTTCTTTTTACCTTGGAAGGGTAAGGAGTTTTTTAAATCATAGCTTTCTACTTTTTAATTATGAATCTCTAGAGACACCACTTTATCTAACTTGTGATTTTAAACCACGTAGGGCAACAAACCTTGTTGTATGTATATATATATATATATATATATATATATATATATATATATATATATATATATATATATATAGATGATTATAATTACTATGATTTTATTTACCCTTGACTAGATTGATATTGATTTCTTTTGTTTAATTTGTATTGTTTTAAAGAGATATTTTTATACCTTTCACCAAAAGCGAGTAAGGTTTAGGATGTGTGGAACATCTTGTCAATCTAGAGGTTGGAATAAAAGTTTAACTTGTTGTATTTTAGTTGAGAAAGTAAGGAGATATTATTTTGTTTATTCCCATATAAGGCTGAAAGAATGATGTGATTCTTGGCCTATGTATGTTATGTTAATTATAACATTATATCCTCTTAGTCATGAGCGTAGTAGAATAAGTTAAGCTATGAAATATGTAACTAGTTATGTATGGCTAGTAGTAACTTAATACAATTACAAATTGATTTTATAATCTCTTTTGTATGTATGATGGTACATCTAGAATCATTTAGCATATAGCTTTACTTTCAATGATTTGATAGCATAAAATTATGATTCTTGGAAACATTGTGCACATTTTAAGATCATTAGGTCGTGGAGACCCTAAGGGGGGAGTGGTGAATTGGGAACATGAGTTATAAGTGATAGGATGGTATCCTAATTAGCTTCACATTAACTCAAATTATTGGTATTAAGTTGGATCAACAAACAGACTTGTCGAATCCAAGATTTGATAGGCAAAACTTATCAAATTCAGTCATAAGGCCATAGGCATGTATATAGTAGATGAAGATTCTATATGGATGAGTATTTCATGATTTTTGTATACTTATATTTACTATTCCTATTCATCATCATACTTTTCAGGAGCTCCATGGAGTAGTGATAGTATTGACATGTTATACTTATATGAAGCTACATAGAGTAGTGATAGTATTAACATATACACATTATTTTTACTAGGTTTCCTAATTACTTTTATCTAGAATAAGAAAAACACTCTCTGGGTCAGGGAGATGTGTTGGGGCTAGAAGATTTTGTGGAAATCTCCCTAGTCATTTATTTTGTCTTGCATGATCATCTTGTGTGCTCTTAGGAAGTTAGTGAAACTTTCACTAAGACATGTGGGACCCTTCAAGGTAACAGAAGTGGTCAACCCTATAGTATATAGGTTTGTATTGATGATTATAGATCTTTGGGTGGTCATGTTAGAATCAGTCAGAGTAAGTAATACTCACAATAGTATTTGATTAATTAGGAGAAGTTATTGAGTAGGGTCTTGTGGGATAAATACTCTATAAATAGTTTAATCTAGAGGAACGACGGTGAGTTCTACAAATAATTTTATATTTATTTGCTTAGTTTGACATTGTATATCATGTTATTGATTTGATAAACAATATTTTTTATTGAGAATTTATATTTAAATAAGATTCATTGGGGATGATGACTAGCTTTAGAGGGGAAGGATGTTACATCATGATTCTATGTCAGACAAACTCACTAGATTATCTATGGATATCTGTAGTTAACAATTTTAAATTTGGTTATATTTATGACTAAGCTTGATATTTATGTTATTTAAGGATAATAAAATGTTTCTTAGTTAGATGATAATACAAATTGCTTATTATGAATTGGTTTATGTATGCATTTAAATTTTAAGCATGTTAATGTATTGATTCAGTTATATATTGTTGCTTATGATTATCACATGATATGATCTAATTCTCTGTATGTTGTGAGGTGGATGTAAGATAATTATTCCCTTGAGCATACCAAAGGGAGAACATAATCAAAGAGGATGTTGTAGATGGAGATATCACAGGTCGTATAGAGAGCGAGCAAAACCCTATACACACCATGATAGTTAGTCATAGTAGAAAATGTATTTTAAAATGATTGCTTCTGGTGTTTGTTTAAATTGATGATTTTTTGTGATTGCCTGAGTAGGTAAATTATAAAAATCAATTCCTTGTGTGCTTAGCCTAATGTGTCATTAATACACGTAAAGGCAAATTTAATAAAGGTAAAATTACTATGGGTTATTATTTTACCATTAAATTGATAAAGCATAATTAAATGATGAATTGGTTTGATATGAAATTGGAATTTCATATTAAAATATAAAGGGGGAATTGATTTAATATGAAATTGGAATTTCATATTAAAATATAAAGGGGAAATTATTTTAAAAAAAATAAAAAAGAGAAAAATATTGAAACTAGAAAAAGTGAGAAATAAATTAAAATTAGTAGAAAACAAAAAAATTAAAAATTTTTGGAAAAGAAATTAGAACTTATTTTCTATTTAAGAGAAAGATTAAAGGAGAAATGGAGTCTATACATTGAGGAGGGAAAGAAGAGAAGTGTAGAACATTGAAGAGGATGAAGAGACACAGATAGAGAGGGGGAGATCCAAAAAGAAGGAAAGATGGAAAGGATACTAGTTTTGGTTGCTCAAATTTTTGAAAGGGTTTAAGAGGTAGGTTTTGTATTTAAATTTCTCTATGTACATATATTAAAAGATCAAGTCATAAATATTGAATAAGCTGGGTAAATGTGTGAATGTTTGAAACACTGAGTTTTTTAAGAAAATTGTTGATGAATCGATATTAAAGTGCTAAGTAAAATTAAGTATGTTGAGTTATAAATTGGCCCACATCTTATATAATATTGTGGTTGATTTTTAAACTCCCATTGGAATAGGGTATAAATTTTCATGGCTACATCTCTTTCCCTTAGACCTACGTCTCATGTTAAAAGATTGCGTCTAATTTTCCTAATATTGAGTTATAATAGTATATGAAAATTAAGGCTACATCTATTTTGATTGTGTCAGAAATAGGAATGGTGAGGCTTTTCCCATTGCAATTGTTGTATAAATTACCCAACCTCTATCTAAATTATTGTGTAGTATTTATTGGCAGCATCTTGATTTTTGGGTCTTATTTGATCAATGATTAGATAGAAACGAGACACTAATTCCCTTTTACTAAAAAGTAGAGCCTCATAAATACTGCCTTTAAATAGAATTTGTTGGGTAATAAATGACTAAATATATATTCATCTGAAGCACTGAGGCCTCATATATTAGCTAAATATATTATATGGCTGAATATGAGATGTAGCCATATATTGCTACATCTTTCTATAGCACTGAGATTATTATAATCACCAATATTAATAAATACATATAAATATTTAGAATATTTATGTTATCTAAATATTCCTGAGCCATATATTTAGAAATACATTTAAATTTATTGCTATTAATATTGAAAGCAAGTTGTTGTATGGGTCATTTAATGGTATTTAATAATCACCATATAGTCTAGAAAGATTATTGTTAGCATAGTTGTAGATAATTAGAATATTAATATTCTTTATAATCTGCTAATTAGATATACGTGTGTATGGTGCATCATATAATGGAGTAGTGATCTGGTTATGACACCTAGCCAAATATCAAAAGGTATATCATTAAAGGAAAATTGGATGCATATCATAATAGTATAGCGATTTATACCTTACATACACAATGATTGATATGCATGTTTTAAGCATTACAAGCTTAGTAACCTGAAAAGTATAGTGTTGTATATAAAGTGTAGATCAAACCATATCAACCTATATAAGTTTTTAAAACAACTTAAATTGATATTTAAACAAATATTTAAGCATAGAAAATTGTAAGAATAAACTATAACAAATACAGGGAATGCATTATACAATATTGTACATACGTATATCATGTGTGTTTGACTTTCAAATTAGTGATTAGTCTCTAATGTGTATGAGATTTTTGGCAAAGATTTAAACATAATCTTGTATTGTGAGGTTTTTAAGTAAAAGGGGTAATAAAATATACAAATATTATCTTACCATTTCTATTTTTAGGTTTGTATGTTTTATCTTCTATGTACATAAAACCTTTATTTGGCAAGAGAAAGCTCATTAGATTGCATGGATTACTTTCAATACACTAAGTCCTCTGTACATAAGAGTAGTGATGACATTTATAGGGATCTTTTGTGAAATTTATAGCTTGGTGCATAGGGTAATCAACTTGGAAGGTGGATTTCCCATCGTGTTCTTCCACTTGATCATCTTAATATTAACTACCCACCCTTTAGGAAGATCAATAGGACTATGGTCTCTATCTTTGATAGTACACCAAATACATGTCTCTTTAACCGACTTCTAAATATTGGTGTTGACATTTTTATTACAACAAAAAAATAAGGAATGGATCTAGCGGTTAGTAAGTTAGATTTATAATTGATTGATGGGCATAAAATCTTGATGTTTGTGACTATTACAAGGGAGTGGTAATACAAGACCAAATCTTAACCTTACTGTGTAGTTAACCATAGCAACATTAATTTCCTAAACATAAATAATGTTTAAATGGAGTTAAATGGGTAAACCATAACTATCTCTTTTGTGGGATAGAGCTAGTGGAACTTTTAGATCCCTTGTTATATGAAAACCCATCACATAGAACGTGACATTATTCCAAGTTATGACTATTTGCATAATTTAATAATGGTGGTAGATTTCTTTGGTTAATATTCTAAGGTAAATATTATCCAAAAAGTGAAAGAATTAAATAATATAGTTTAGAAAATGATTACTTATAAACCATAAATAAACTGAATGATAATGATAAAATGGATATCTTGTGTTTCGAGAAAATAAAATTCTAGATGTTATAGCTATTAAATACAAATGCATATTTCTACAACTAATTCATTAACTAGAATTTGAAGCTTAACAGTTTTGCTTAAACACTAAACCTTGGTTTAAAAATTTCATAGCATTAGAATACCTACATGTAGTACACATTAGGATGTGCAAGTACTAATATATAGGGATTATACCTATAGTTCATTAGATGATTTAAATAAGTCATTAAATTACCTAAGGATTAGGAACTTTAACCCTTAGAAAATTCTCCTAAACGTAAAGTCATAATAGGTTTATGAATTATTTGACTCACTACTAATATTAAAATGAATGACTGTTAGCCATATGTACTCAATATGGAGTACTTGTGAATATGAGTATGTTATTATGTATAAATACTTAGTTACACTTAGTGCATAATGGTGCATCTTGATGCATGTTTATATGTTGTAATACTTTGGTAAGATTATACAAAGTTTAATTTAAGATATACATGGGTGGCATAACTCTTTATTGTTTACTTGTATTATCTGCATGGACTGGTTGAGTCTCGAGATGCGTAAGTTTGGTTTATGTGTTGTTATGTAGTTGGGAACCTATGATAGTATGAGATATCATAGGGTACTACAATATAAAAGTATGTTGTACTTAGGTGGTACTTACTATAGTTATTATACCTAATTCATACTTATATTTATCTGTATACTATATACATACTAGTTATTATTGTGGATAACATGTGTATATATAGTTGGTAGACTTGTGTATGCATAGATGCAAACTCCAAGAATTTAGAAAATATTTTGTTGATATGTTATTGTGTTCTATGGGAATGATGATTTACATTGTTATATATAGTTACTTGTATAACACTTATGTTTCTGTGTATTTGAAACTACTTCATATGATTGATTGTGGAAGACTGATATTTATGTCTTAGAACATTGGACTGTGGTAATATCAGTTGCCATAGGGTATAGATAATTGGAAACCAAGTATATTGTTTAAATTGTATACTTAAATTATATGTTTACCTGGGTGGTATATTTGTAATCATTATTTTTAGTATGGGATAGAAGATAATGAAATATTCATGTATATGTTTGATGGATTAAATGTATGTTGTTATTAATCCTTTGTATAGCGTGTAATATGACCCATTTACTAGTAGGATGTAAGTTGATGAATCTTGTGGTTGAATTATATTTTACCAATCTACATTCCTAATATAGAGCAAAGAGTGAGATAGACTTCACTGGCTTACTAACATTGCAATGTTAGATGAAGGCACTCCGATCAAGTGGTGTGCATTAAATTGATAGATCTATAGATCATTTTTATATTAATATTTGTAAAACTTTGGGCCAAAGTATGTGTGGTGAAATATTATCATTTCATAAGTGTGATTCACATGTTTGTGTGATATCTTATAAAATAATGAATTTTTATGATACACTGCATGTGATTATAGAATCATACAACATATGGATACTTGCTAGTCTCTCTAGATTTTTGCATCATCACTATCTACTCATCTGTGAAGGGAGGGCCATTATCTAATGGGATAGTGTGAAGGATTATTGGTCTATGGCTCAGATGATGCTCTCCCTCCTCACAACAATACTACTTATTGAGATAACACTTGATATTGCCACATATACTTGAAGTTCTAGAACTATGCTCCAGGGTAGCCAAGTATCTTATTTATTGTATTATATTGTACTTGTTATTGTAAAATAGTCACGAATAGTTATAATTGTACATTGATTCACATAGAAAATGGTGTAGTAGGATTTTGAGCACACTATGATTTAAATAAGCTAATTCAAACTCAAAATGCAAACTACCTATTACAAAGGATTGATGAAATAAATCAAAATGATATATAAATTCATTACTTCATATCACCTCCTTCTAGAATATTATAATGGATTTGTGATTGTATATTAGACTCAGATTTTTGGCATAGTGATGGCATGATAAAAGGATTTTGATGATGGATGAAGGATTGATTCAAGGAGTAATCTAGCATGGATTCCCTACAAGCATTTTCCTTGGCTTCCATGCAAGAGGAGCCTTGGTTATATATATTTTGGGAGGGAAATCAAGGGTTGATATTTGAATTTAAATGAGGAGATCCAATGGATATGGATTATTTAAGGAATATTACATTCCTTAGAAGTCTCTAGTTTAGAGACTTATAAAGGCTTAAAGGAGCTTCTCCAATTCTAGAGTGTTGGCCCCTTGAATTTTGACTAAGTATTATCTCATTTTGGCATGGGACTAGCACAGTGCAGAAGGGCCATTATCCTATTTTAGCATAGGATTGGCATGGCATGGTAGGACAATGGTGCAAGAGAACCATGGCATGTAACTGAAAAATGTGGAAGCATCATAGTGTAGAACCTACTAGGTACAAGAGGATAATAGCATGGGAGAACCGGTGCAAGAGGACCTAGTCAAAGGAGAATAAGTCACGAGGAATCCAAGAACATAAGACTTAAAATATAAATGAAAGACTAGGGGAGTGCATGGGAAGTGGGAGGAAGTTGGAGGAACGATTCATACAGGTCACTTTGACCTTATTAATAAGAATATTTTTTCCCACATTCAAGATAAGGAACACATGGCCATCGAGATATAGCATAGAGCATGGATCTAGGGGGTGATGAGGCCCAAGTCTTTAGTAAGAACTAGTTGCAAGTGCCATGACTCTTAGTTTGTTGACAGTTCATGCACCAGTTGTTCATGTCATAAATGATTGTAACACTGGTTAGAGAAAAACAAGTATAAATACCCATATTGTGAAGTATTGAAGGGGTTGGTGAACCAAGAGTATAGATGTAGTAATTCTACAATGTTTTGGTGAGAAATCTTAAGCTTAATATATGATAACATGTTATCTCAACTTGTGTTACTATCAATGATGGTGTGAACTAATGATTAAACTATGTAATAACTCTAATATTTTATTTTTTCTAAGTACTTAATGACAAGTATAGAGATGACTATAGTCTACATGATAATGCTAATCAAATCTAGAACCCATATGATTTTAGTAGTAAGTTTATGTTTTTATATAATCTTTGTGTAATTATTGAATATGAACAAGTTATCAAAACTATGCTATAAAACCTTTAGGAATCAATATTTTATTGTGTGATTTGGGTGAGCATGTAAGACCCAGGTCTTGCATGAAAGGGCCAGGATGCTTTCACATTGGGTTGGACTTCATTGCCAGAGCTAGACTTAACCAAAATAATCCAACATTTTGGTTTCATTTTTGGGACCTGAAGTACTTGAAGCACAGTCATGGGAAGATGTTCGAGCATATTACATTGGAAAATATAAAAGAATGGGTTACCAATGTTGAAGATAATTTTATAGTTTTGTATCTTGGACTAGGAATCTCCACACATCAGTGGGTAGAGCAGAATATCTATAGTCCATTATATGAAACCTTCTTTTTAGAGGTCCCAGTTCTTTTACATGTTTGGATAATATCATATACTCAAGGATGATCCAGGAATATTGGAAGGAGGTGGTCTTGGATGCTAGAATAGAAAAGGGCTTTATCATGACTTAGAGTCCCATGGATGCAAGCAATCAACTTTTGGTGGAAAGGAATTTGAAATAGCTACATTTTAGAGTATGTTGTGACCACTTATTCATGCCCAAAAGAAGTTAAGTTTCAATCTCTTTGAGAACCATGGGGTCTTTATCTTAGGCTTTTTGCTTATGAAATTAAAAATTTATTTGTTGATATTGGACGAAAAACTATACCCATAGAAGCCTAAATTCTCTTGTGCATGAGATGCACATTTAGAAGAGGAGACTAGAGGTTGATTGAATATTGTGGGTTCAAAATGGTAGCAAGCTAGTGTGCATTATAGAAACATAAGTATGATGAAGCTTGACAAAGGATCATGGGAGTTAGCAGCATGGTAAAAGATTAAGATAACTCAAGGAGTGTTATTAGGAGGCACAAGAAAGTAGAAACACATGAGGATATCATTACTTATAAGCCACATTCTATGCCACTTCTATCCTATAAAGGAAAAACAAGCTAGATGATATGAATTGAGGAACCAAATCTGAACCAACCAAGCTCCACCAACATAGTGCATGCTCATACCTTTGAGTCAGAGAGAGTATGCATACAAAATCGGGACACAAATAGTTCAGATTTAGTAGCTAAAATGGTAAGGGATACTAAAACTGGGACATTTGACACTCATTTAGATTTATCACTATCTTTTCCACTTCAATGGAGTTATATGGTACAACTTGGGATGCCTAGTGGACCTGGTCCTCAAGGATAGGTTACAAGCCCAAACTTTGGTAACCAACCCGCTACCATGCCCCTTTTCACAAGCACTATTATTGGAGGCATTGGAGGAAGACTAAGAAGGCAAATAGGAGGAAGTGGATGCCCTCCTTAAGGAATAGGGGATGGATCCTTCTAGCAACCATGTATTCAACCACCACAACCCACTACAGTCTACTATGATATGACATTACACTTACCTAAATATCAAGGGGTAGAAATGCAATTAAGCATGTCCATAAATGCAAATTAATTTAGAGGGTGCAAGGCATCATGTATTCTAAATTTAAGGATAAATAGTTTGAAAATACACTTTTAAAGTGTGTGCATAAGTGGTACTATAAATTTGACCCTCAGCAAGTGATGGTCAATTATGATCAGCTCAAAATAGCCCTCTTATAAGAATTTGACATTCCTAAATTTAAGTTGCAAAGTATAGCAACGTTGAAGGATGTAAATCAAGGACTTATAGAGAGCATACGTGAGTATGACACAAGTTTTAAGACCTTGATTTCTAAATTTTCATTATAAATTAACGTTGTTCAACACGTACAATGGTTTATGGGAGGACTATTACTACTCTTCTGGCAAACCTTGTCACAATGAACCTCACTAGCCTGTGTGAGGCTTTAGAAGCTTCTCTCTGTGATAAAGCTATTGGAAACATTGAAACTGAGATTAGTCCCTTTATATAGGCATAGATAGAATCTATGGCATCATAACTTGATAATTTGATGACAAATAATGTGCATGATACATGCAAGTGGTGTTTGGTGCACCAACTATGAAATTGAAGGACATATAAGGATCAATTGCTTATGTAAGAACATTTGTGCATTATTTAAACAAACATGTGAAATATACCATGAGTAACATGATGTCTGATCTTTTCCTCTTTTGTAGTAGGCTACACACACTAAGGTTTCTAAGTATTATAAGATTTGAAATGCTTACATTCATGATACTAATGACTACCATCTGATCAGTGACATGTATGAAGCTTAAGCACATGACACATGTTAAACCTTAGTAGCAAACACTCAAAATAATGGTGGTTATCATGGACATGGAAGAGGGTGAGGATGAGGAGGTGGATGTTTCCCACACAGGACTTATTATAAATGTGGGTCACCAAACCACTATTAATGAGATTGCCCAAATTACCTAACGTGCACTTTTTGTAAAAAAGACCACCAATTAGAGGAGTGCCCTGATCTATATGCATTTATCACCAAAGAGTGTAATAAAAAAGGGAACTGATATGATTTGAATTGATAAACCACAATGGAGTGCATGCCCAACCATCTTGATAGTTCAATAAACATTACCACATGTAGTGGGGGATAGACCCAATCAATAACTAATCTGATTGAGAAGGTATAGAGGGAAGAACCATGAGCTAGGAAGTACCCTAATGTTAAGTATCAAAAGGATGTCCTCCAGGATTCAATAGTGCTCATTTTAGAACTTTAGGGGGAAATCCAAATCCTCAAAGATAAGGATGTAACACAACATGTTGTTATTCAAAGAGAAGTTAAACTTCAACCAGTGGTGTAGGATGACTTCCAAGAATTATGCAATCATATTTTGGATGAGGATATTATCCTTCAGCACAATATTTGGCTTAAGATTCAAGCCCAACTACCAAATGGAGTCTACCCTCACCTCCTTAGGCAAAGTGAAGACCATTGTTTAAATCATGCTCGATGACAAGATACTCCTAGTTCCTATACTTCCTTATAATATATAGAAATATTAGTTAATGTTGCCATCAATGGATGGGTAATATGGGAAATATTAGTGGATACCAGTGTGGAATTCAATGTCCTAACCAAAGATACTTGGCATAAAATTTCTAGTCTAGCACTGCAGCCTTCACCTCATGTCTTATTCATGGAAAATAAGACTTGTGCACACCCTATTGGGTCCTCAATAATGTCATGGTTGACATACTTAAATTACCATTAAAATCATATTTTGAGGTTCTGGATTTAGTTGAAGCTAATGATTACCCAACTCTTCTGGGAAAACCTTGGTGTTATGAGAACAATGTGGATTTGAGCTTTAAGAAGTGCTACATTAGTTTTGAGAACATTGATCAACATGTTGTAATCCCACTATATCAAGCACAAGGACCCCCTTATATAGATCCATTAATGTTGATGAATACATCAACCATTTATATAATGTTACTACTAGCAGTGATGAACAACATGATCCCACCCTAGATGGTGTTCTTTGATGGACCGATAACTAGTCTATTTTTGATACTACAAGTAATGCTTGTAACTTTTGGGCCCATGGTGACTATGATCTCACTAGGATCATGTGTAACACCATCAACATTTTAGAAAACTTCTCATGTTAGCTTCTTAAATGTCACAAGTTTGTTCACCTTACTAGGTTAGTAATGAGAGGGCCACTGGTAGGATCACTGTTGGAAAGACTTGATGAAGCCCCATGGTTCTAAGGAAAAATGAAGGTACGTGATTTTGTCTAGCACCTTAAATAATTCTATGACACCAAAAATAATTGGATGAGGTCATTAGACCACCTTTTTTATGTCACTACCATAAGGTGGTGGTATACTCATAAAGAGTGCCTTGTGTACTAGGATCAAGTACACTATGATAATAAGGTCAAGGGAATAATTAATTATAGTGGCGTGCAAGCACCTAAACCTCACATTGAAGCTTATGAGATAATATGGAAAAATGAGGAAACATACTTACCAGATTATTTATGGGTGCATGAATTCTATGGAACTTTACACACAGGGGCACATGCCTGGTATATTCATGAAGAGCAACACATGTGAACTAGGTTTTGGAAGTTACTAAAGGAGAGTATGACCTCAGCACTCTCCTATTCATCACCAAGGATGGGCTTACACCTCACTCTCCAGGCCATGCATGAATTAGTTATTGGAGACCCAAGTCCCTTGGAGGACTACTTGAGGCATATCCATCAGAACCTTGAGAAATATTTACACTTGTTTAATGAACATTCAACACATTGAGTTCTTGAACCTACACTAGTCCTTGATGAAGACCAATGTGAACACATTCTAGGAAAGCAAAAGCTTGTCTTTTAAGTAGATGAAGGTGAAGGATCTACTTCACTTAACCCCTTGACCAACCATTTATATGTTTCTATGAATGTTGGTACATGGACTATTCAAGACACAAGTGCTAAAATAGATAACCCCTATCATGGGCCTATTCAGACTATCCAACACAATATTAACATAAAATAAGAGCCAAGGATGGTTGCAATTGGAAATTATTGGATTGATATAGAGATTACAAAATTATTTGAGTTGATAAAATAATATTAGGATCTCTTTGTAAAGAACTATACTAAAATTAAGGGAGTCCACCCATCCCTAGGGAAGATACACATCAAGCTAGTTGACAACACTTGACTAGTGAAAAAAAACTATACAAGATGAAATCTAACCTCAAAGCACATATTAAAAAGGAGATTGACAGTATGCTCCATACCAGAGTAATCACTCCCATTTCTGAATCCAAATGGTTTAATCCCATAGTGATTAGTATCAAAAATGATGGATGCATTTGTATTTATGTGGACTATCAAGTACTCAATGCATCCTATGTGACATATCCCTTTCCAATGCCATTCATGGAGGAAATCCTTGAAGGTGTTACTATTTGTGAAGTGTACTCCTTTACAGATGGATTCTTAGGGTGACATCAGGTCTAAATAGCTTAGGAAGACCAACCTAAGACAACCTTTGCCACAAAATGGGGATCATTTGCCTATAATGTTATGCCCTTTGGGTTGAAAAATTCCCCAACAATATTTTCATGGATATCAGTTGAAGCCTTTAAGGAATTCATCCACAATTTCCTCCAATTCTATTTATACAATTGGATGATATATGGTTTAGTCAAGGACAATTGTGTTAATCTCATACTCATGCTTGAGCATTGCTAGGTGTTACAAATCTCCCTAAATTTGAAGAAGTGTCTATTTACGATGCCTTTTGGTGTGTTCCTAGGTCATATTATTTGTAAGGACTCTTAGTAGACCTAGTGAATGTATTTATTATTCTTCACCTTCCAGTGCCTGAGACATAGCATGACATTTACGCCTTCCTTGACCACACAGGTTATTATAAAAATTTCATTCATAGTTATGCCAAGATTGTCATACCCCTAAAAAAAATTAAAATAGAATGAGAAGTTCATATGGACTTGCTCTTGTAAGGAAGCATTTGAAACACTTAAGGAAAATTTAGTCATTACTCTTATTCTATAATTCCCTGATTAGAAAGCCATTTCATGTCCATGTTGATGAATCTGGCATGGTCATTGGCACGATTCTTTCACAACCAGGTGAAGGTCACTAAGATCACCTAATTTACTTTGCTAGTAGAATGATAACCCATATAAAATAAAATATACCACTATAGAGTGAAAAGCTTTGTTTATGGTATACGCTTTGCAAAAGTTTAGAAAGTACCTTCTATCTATTCCTTTTACTTTTTATACAGACCAGAGGCCTTGAAGTACCTTGTCATCAAACCCATACTGCATGGACATATCTATTATTGGATCATATTATTTTAAGAATTCTAGTTTTCAATTATGGTAAAACCTAGAAAGGTTAACTATGAACCTGACCACCTATCCCGGATTGAGACCGAAGAATCACTATATGCCATAGAAGATGATCTTCCTAATGTAAAACTCTTTCACATGACATGGGTTTTTGAAGGGATGGAAGTCATTGTAGCATTTTTAACCAATGTCATCACACCTAAATCTCTCACCTCACAATAAAAAAAGAAACTTACAGCTTGCATTGTACTTTTCCAGCTCATAGTAGGTGATCTTTACCGAATGGGTCATGATGAAGTTCTTCAATGTTGTGTAATTCAACATGAGTTCCTTGACAAACTTCATGAAGCTCATGAAGGTATTACTAGTGGACACTTTTCTAGAGAAGCTACCGTGTGAAAGGTTCTACTAGCTAGACTATGGTGGCCAACACTCTTCCAAGATATTAAAGCATATGTTAGGAAATGTGACATTTGTCAATGTGTAGTCAAACCTAACCAAAGAGATTCTATGTCATTATGACCCATCCCTTCTCAAAAATCATTTGAAAAGTGGGCTATTTATTTTGTTGGTCTTATTAATCTAGTGGGATGACAAACAGGTTCTTGATATATTATTATAGTGACTGATTAGCTTATATGATGAGCTAAAGTTATGCCAACAAAGGATTTTACTACTACTACTACTACTGATACATGATTCATTTGGGAGAACATAATAACTTGGTTTAGATGTCCCCTAAGTTTCACTAGTGATCATGGTACCCACTTTTTAAATGAAATAATTCGTATCTTGTTAGCCTAGTTCATGATCGTGCACCACAAAACAACACCATATCACTCACAAGCCAATGGAAATACCGAGGCTTTCAATAAGATGATTTAACTAAAATCTATAATGTTGTAAACACTGATTAGGATGATAGGGTGTCTTATCAAAATACCTACAAGTGCCTAAACAAAAGTGTCATTCAAGTTAGTGTATGGAAAGGAAGCAATGATGCTAGTAGATTCTTAGTCACATCCCTCCATATCATGCACATAAGACAACTGAATGATGAGGCTTATTTAAAATCATGCTTGGATATTTTAATGCAATTAGATGAGACCTGATTCCTCACTCATTAGAGCCAAGATGTATATAAATGCAAGTAGAAGGCATGACATGATTACCATATCAAGAATAAAGTATTTTCTCTAGGAATGAAGGCTTTTTTTATGACTCTAAGTTCACGTGCCACCCTATAAATATCCACATCCATTGGGATGGTCCATTTATAATAAAGAGCATTCAACCTACCAGAGCATATCGGCTACAATGAATGGATGGTCAGTTCCTCTTGAGGCACTATAATGGAAGTTGGATTCAATCGTACTTCACTTTATAATATCCAATTTTTTGTAATGAATAAGGCTTATGCCATTAGTTTAGGATTTCTTGCTTTCAATAAAAGTGTTGCCTTTGTTGCGTGCCAGTTTCCCTTTTTGTAATTTTGTGTTTTTTTTCATTCTTTTTTTGGAGGACCACGACATGTTTTAGTGAGGGGTAAGAAATTAGATTTAAAAAGGCAAACATGAAAAGAGCATAAGTCACTAAGGTGTGTGAGTTACATGGGCACACATGTTATTAACGGCACATAAGGTTTTAAGGTGCATGAGTCATTTAAGGAAATAAGGGGGAAGGTTCCCAACATAAGTTATAAATTTAAATGAGACAGTTGTCTCCCACCTCACAAAAAAGTGTAGGGACATAGCTATCACCCCCTTCCAAGAGAAGTGTAAGATGGGATGTGCCATAAATGTGACAAGGTTAGTTATGGCATGAAGTGTGCCAATGACATGAGAGGAAAATACCATTAGGTATTAATTACAAGAAGGTAAGGATCTAAGTATGATGGTTGTTATAAGACCTGCATTAAATTCCATGAAATGATCAGTGATGAAGGGGAATTAATGAAGGTGAATCCCTCATGGAGCCTATAAATAGGCAAGTTAAACATATTTCATATTTTACTTTGCATTTAAATTACATTTACCAGAGCTGAGTTTAATAAAAAACTAGAGCCAAGTTAATCACCTTCAGATCCAAGAAAAGAGTTTTCTAATTGTTATCAAACCACGTAGGTCATCACCAAGGTTGATAAGGGAGATTCAGAGTTGGGTTTGACTGGAAAAGCTTCAATTTCAAAAGTTGTAGGTTACAAGTCCACCATTAAAGAGGGTTTAAGCTCAAAAGCTAAAATAATAGCTTGTAATCACATATTCATTTGGGAACGTGGGATGGCCATGTGTTAATCTTCAGGCTCCTCAAAGCGTAATGCAGCCTAAGAAAAAAGCTAGAAGACTTGAGAAGTTACCAACGATACCAGAAGAGGAAGAGGTGAGCGGAGGAGACTGGGTCCCCATTAGAGAAGAGACCCCAGAAGAATGGGCACAATAACTAAAAAAATAAGTATAAAGTGTAGAATAAGAGGAACAATGGGTAGAAGAGAAGGAAAAGATGGTGTAGAAAGGAAAGCAAGTGTAAATGTCTATGGTACAAAAGGCCCAAGCATCCCCACCCCCATCCTTATTTATTGAAGAGATGCAATATCTAGATTTGGTGTTGTACATGAAAAACTAGGTTTCAAAGGTCTCTACCTACACCATTTTGACTAAAATCATCTCCAACCTAGGAATGAGGTTAAGCTATATAATGATTATTGAGTAGAGACTACCAACACCAGGAACCAACTGGTGTATGACCTCACAATTTTCAACTAGCTAGAAGCTACAAGACTATTCCATATTTTTAATTTGTCATATTTGGTAAGATGATGGAGGTGAAGTAGTTCCTCCTTTCACACGTTCATGAGGACTAATATACTTTGTTGGGAATAGCATGAAGATTACCCTTGAAAGAATCAATAAGGTCACATGACTATAGTGCTTGGGAATGTGTGTAATATATGACTTGACCAACATGGAAGAGATATAGAGAACCACCATCACACTCATGTACCAAAATTAGGGGTATGATATGCACATTAATAACCTACAATATGCCACCCTTTAGGTTGTCACACAGATTGTAATGACTAATATTGGAAGAATTGATCGATGGAAAGAGATTGACATGGTACACCTTTATATTGCATGTCAGGTATCATAAGGGTTAAAATACAATAAAGCCATGTACTTCACCTAGAAGATTATCAAGGACACAAAGAAGGCTCATCAGGAGCCTAAGTACAAGTTTCCATGGGGGAGATCCTCCTTTTATTGGTTTTTGATGAAATTGGGATACTAGATTATAGTTTTGGTGCATTGAAGTGGGTGTACCCTCCAACACATAGGTCCCCAACTAAGTGCTACAAGGAATTCACTTACCCTAGGCATATCACCACATCTTACAAGATTAAGATGAGAAACTAGTTTGATGGGATGAAGGCACCATTTGGAGATTAATGGTGTATCCCTAAGGACTTACCCTCTTTGGTTTTAAGATAGGCACAATTTATTTTTAAACAACACTTTTCTCTCGCATAGATCTAGATGAATCTATTCAAACAACTTTCAACATGGCTTAAACTACCTTATGTCTTTTCCATGTATTACTTCATTGACTCCATCAACCAAATATATGATGCATATCCCATCATTCTGTAGGCTGAGAGGATAGATGCCAAAATTCATACTCTTTGGAAACTATATGTATATCTAGGTAAGAAGGCCTATGTGGAAAGGAAGGAGATGGACCTGACCAACATACAAGTCAAACAAATGCTATTCAAGGAGAAAATTTATAAGTTATTTTACATGTTTTTCCCCTGTAAGAACTTTCAGGGTGAATACCCTAAAAAAAAACTCCCTCCAGCACTACCTTTAAAGAATAAGAAGTGATTGGATGTAGGCACAAATACAAGTGGGCAGAAACCCCCATAAAAAAGATAGAAGACTATAGAGGCACATCACTCTAGACCCACATCTTATTATCCCTCCTCACCATCACCACTTCCACCTCCACTTTGTCCTTCACCCTCACCACCTCATCCTTCTCCATCTCTTCCCCACACTTTTTTTCCCCCTTCGTACTCTATGCCTCCACACTCTTTGATTCCCCTCAGTTAAATCCCCCTCTGTCTCCACCACCATCTCCACCTCCACCCCCACCTTCTCTACCCCCACCTTCTCCACCTCCACCATATCCCCCAAGTACTACTACAAGAGATACCTACCAACAGCCCCTAAGGAAAGCACCCCAACCAGATGTTCCTGAGGTGCAAATTCATAGCTTAGGTTCAAATTTTGAGAGAACTCCTTCCCCACTGTAGGAGAAGGTCACATCTATTGATTCCTTGCTTGATGATAAAATAATGTATAATGAGGAGGAAGGTGAAGAAGAAAATGAGATCACCACCAGTGGCCATGCGGAGGTATGTCTTGGGCATGACCAAAATAAGGGGAAGGAGTTAGCCGAGATAGAAGGGTAGGATGATGAATGGTGGGCACTATGTGCAAACATTACTAGTTTTGCATGAAGGACAAAAGACTCTATCTTTGGTCATAATTCCATCATGAGGGGAATATTCAAACCAAGAAGGAAATGTCCTTCCTACTCGAGATGTATAATGAGGAGCTCAAGTTTGAACTCCCGTAGGATAGCCTCACTTTGGACTCATATGCCCCAACACTACTAGAATCAATGAGGGTTGATCCAAAAAATCTCACCCACTTATTAAAAGTGGTATATTTTTAAAACAAGGCATGGAGATTATGCACCAAAATATTTTGTCAGATTTTGATACATGTATGACTAAGAAAAAATATGCCAGGGTTGTAGGCATGTATAATGAAGTACTTGAAGAAAATCAATCACTCACCGAGGAAGTGGCTTCAATAAAATAAAATATCCAAGAGCCATAGAGGTAAAAATAAGGGTATTAACCCTTTGTAAATTTTTTTTGAAAGAAGATCCAATACTTGCAGATGACATACCTCTCAATGGGGATGCCATAGGAAAGCTAGAAACCCTAGTGGAATTACTGCTCAAGAAACTCAAGGAGCAACTCATACCAAGAGATGAGGGAATGGAATTAACTGAATAGTTCACCATGACTATTAACATCTACAAGTGAAATTTGGAGAAATTTGGGGAAGCCATCCCCATTTTGGATGGCATTTTTACACGACTCGTACACCTAAATAAAATTTTGGGGGCTTGACTCTAAGATGAAGAGGACCTAAGGTAGGACATGGCTGATGTTTCACTCTTAATAAATATGATGCAAATCATGTCAAAGCATTTAGGGATTTATAGATGATGAAGGACATCATTAATAAGCATCATCAATAGCTAAATGCCAATTTTGTAGCCCTTTGAGGATAGGTTGATAAAGAGGTCTCTACTCTCAAAGACATCCAAAAGGATGCCATCACAGCCTTGGATGAACATGTGAAGAAGACTAGAAAGGATCTGACCCAACCTAAGGAGATAAAATTATCAAAGGAGGCCATAGAGGGAATAAGTATGAAGGTTCTTGAGGCATTATCCCATTGGGATAATCTGAAGAAGGAACTTGAGCAGAAGGGGCCTAAATTTTTGGAGGATGATAGCATGGCTTAGTTCAGGATGGACTAAGAGTATAAAGTGGGGTGATGTTGGCCCCTTGAATTTTGAATAAGTGTTATCCCATTTTGGTATAGGACCAACATGGCATGGAAGTACCATTGTCCCATTTTGGTGTAGGACCAACACATTGTGAAAGGACCATGGCATGAGACAACCATGGTACATAATTGATAGGTGCAAATTCATCATGCCACAAAACTTGTTGGGCACAAGAGGACAATGACATGGGAGAACCAATGTGAGAGGACCTAGTCAAAAGAGAACAAGTCATGAGGAACCCAAGAATATAAGTCTTAGAATGAAATCAGAAGACTATGGAAGCATGTGGGAAACATGAGGTAGTTGGAGGAATAATTCATACGATTCAATTTGACCTTATTGATAAGAATATTTACACCCACCTGTAAGAGAAGGAACATATGGCCATTGAGATATAGCACAAAGTGTAGATATAGGGGGAACTGAGGCTTGAGTCTTTAGGAAGTAGTTGTAAGTTCCATGAATCTCAGTCTATTGAGATTTTGTGCACCAATTTTTCATGCCATAAATGATTGTAACACTTGGTAAAGTAAAAACAAGTATAAATACCCTTATTGTGAAGTATTAAAAGGTTTGGTGAAGCAAGAGGATAGACGTAGTAATTTTTCAATGTTTTAGTGAGAAATCTTAAGCTTAATATATGATAACATGTTATATCAACTTGTGTTACTATTAGTGATGGTGTGAACTAATGATTAAATTGTGTAATAAATCTAATATTTTATTTTTTTAAGTACTTAATGACAAGTATCAAGATGACTATAGTTTGCATGATAATGATAATTGAATCTAGAACCCATAGGATTGTAGTAGTAAGTTTATGATTTTATATAATCTTTGTGTAATTACTGAATATGAATAAGCTATCAAAACTATGCTACAAAACCTTTAAGAACTAATTTTTTGCCATGCACTTCTGGTGAGTGCACAAGACCCAAATCTTGCATGAAAGGGCCAAGATGATAACATGTTAGGTTGAAATTCAGCGTTAGAGCTAGACTTAACCAAAATAACCCAACATAGAGACTTCTTGATTAGCTTAGGGATAATAGAGGATCAGGTGGGGGTTAGATAGGGATTAGGTAGGTGATTAGGGATTATGGATGTAGAAAAGGCTAGGGTGTAGGTTAGTAGGTGGGTAGGTGGGGTTATGGGAATTTAAAATTCCCACATAATAGATAACTAGGATTAGTTTAGGATAATAGGGATTAAGAATAATTA
The DNA here is from genome assembly GCA_037957365.1 of Torreya grandis. Lineage (NCBI taxonomy): Eukaryota > Viridiplantae > Streptophyta > Pinopsida > Cupressales > Taxaceae > Torreya > Torreya grandis. The sequence continues at coordinate 3,110,062 of JARHVA010000784.1, read as the reverse complement.
ATGGAGTGGGATGGGATAAGGTTAGTGAATATAGGATAATATAAGGGGTATATAAGATAAATCATTAGGAAAGGGGGGTAAATTAGCGGGATGAACTAGAATAAAATGAGATTATCATAATTAGTGTCGACTAATAGGAATATTAGTGACATTAATGAGGTGAGAAATTTTAGATGCATACATTTTTCTGCTCTTTGAAAGGGCATTGCAAGTGGGGGAGTAATGGTATTTTAAAGAAAAATCATTCATAGATGAATGTTAGTAGATGATGTTAGGGGATAGATTCCCCCTCAAGGGGAAATGTGGGGAAGAATGAGATGGGTGGCCGCTAAAAGGAAGAAATAAGGGGTGGGATGTGATTGATAGACAAGGGGATGGGATGCTCGATGTGAGATAGAAGATGAAGAAGATGAATTCTATTTGATCAATGAGCTAAAAATTAATGATGCCCTGACAAAGACACATGCATAGGGAGGAGTATCATGATTGTCGACACATCCCAAGGGGGAATCAAACGTATCATGATGATGATAATATTAAAAGGCCACATGGTTTAGATGTATCCCAAGTAAGGATGCATGTAAGGGAGAGTTATTCACTAGGATAAGATGATGATTTGATAAGGTTAATGATGGGTGTATCTCAAAGCTAAAATTGATCAATATGATGAAGATGATGAGAGAGAATAAATGATGTGATCGAGTGACCAAAATATTATATTACATCAAATAAATGAGTCATAATGTGATGATGCCACTAGTAAGGACACATGCAACGAAGCAATAATCAATCAGTGATTCATGGAAGAAAATATGGATGTTGTGATTTTGTCAGGCCCAATCAATAAGTGTGGGTGATTAACATAAAAGATTAATTAGATGATGATGGTGATTTATTGATAGATTGAACAATTATAGCTCAAGGATTTGATTGATGTAGGACTAAAGGATGATGATGGATGAGATAAATAATGGTCGAATGATCTTTGGGCACTGAAAAGTGTCCAAGTGATGCTTACATAGTCTAAAAAGACCTCAAGCCAATGTAGTTCTATTTAAGATATGATGATGATGATTAGTGAATATAAAGTGATGATGATTGAGGATGATTATACTTTTTAGTGATTGAAGGATATGATTTGGATGATGAGATGAAGATGATAGGGATAAAAAATGGGATGTTAGCTGGATGAGTCGAGAGGATTAGATCAGTGATGGGGATAAAGATGATGAGATGATTAGAGGAATGATGAGGGTGTAGATAATAAATCCATCACAGATGTCATAAGGCTCATCATAGTCTAAGCAATCTGATAAATATAAGACTTGATAATATGCCCCATGATATAAAGATGACCAAGAGGACATGATGCCAAAGTGCGTGGGCAAATTTTGAACTCTGCATCCTCATTCATCTCCCAAAAAATACATAATGCAAATAAAACATAAGACAAACAAGATATATACATGATGCAAACAAGCCAAATAGGATAAACAATAGATAAGCAACACACACAAATATCTACATGCAGTGTCACAATGTCTTGTCTAATGATGGGATGAATGATAGGACTAAGTTGGTTATGATGATGATTAGGGACTTGGATTTAGATAGGATGATCATGATTAGGATTAGGATGAGGTGTTGCCCTTAGGTTTGGATATAAGGATGGATTCCATGATAATTTCTTTGAATATTGATTTGGTCTTGAGGTCAAATCAAAAAGTGGCCAAGGAAGGTGATTTAGAAAAGTGATGACCAAGGATTACCAATAGAAAAGGCCTTACAAGAGTCCAATCTATCAAGGAGACTAGGAGATGATGAGATTAAATACATTTAATACTATCAAGAAGTGATTTTATGGGTGTTAGGTATGAAAAAAGCATTGATAGGTGATGGGATCAAATACCGTTCACACTAGCAAAGAGTGACTGGATGGGTGCTATATGTGAGAAGGCAACTAATAAGAAGTGATGGGTGTTAGACTAAAATATTTGGCAAGGTGATGCATGTTAATAACACTTATTCAAAAGGATGAATAATATATGGGGAGATGGGTGACCACTCTGATTTGGTTTGAAGAGTAAACATGGTATCCAAATATGGGAAGATATGAAATGGATGGAGATGGACGTAGTTAGGGGATTTGGGATAAGATAAGAATCATGTATAATTTTGGCTTTTTCAGATTTTATGATTTTTAGGGCTTTTTGGGATATGTATGTATACTATACAAAGGGGGTTACTAGCAAAGGGAACATCAATCCTAGCAACCAGGACAAGGATTGAGGGTGATGCAAAAAAGAGGATGAGGATGAAGGAAGAAGGGACTAAGGATTTCTAATGACCACATTATGAAGGAAACATATATTTTGGTTCCCTAAGTGTCTATTGGAGGATATGCCAAGATGATTTAAGAAAATGTCTCAAGACACCTTCCAATTCCTTACAAAGATCAAGACATGAAGGAAGGACATGATGGGATGTATGATATGATGGTGAATAATGGATAGAGAACCATGAAGGGGGTGGACAAGGGATGGATTGATGAGGATAAAAGGATTTTTACCCCAAGTGTTGAGGTGTATGTGGATAATAGATTATTTTACCATGACATCAAAAATTGGTTTTCATCATGGTACTTGCCCAAGGTGCCAGTTGACTAGTTTTCACCATTGGATGATTTTATTTTAGACTTTATTTGGGCATCTCGATTTATTAGAGAAGGATGAGATGTTGGATTGTCGATACTAGCATGCTCTTTAACCAACGCCTATTTTTAAAATGTGTGATGCTAGTATCATGTCTTGGTGGCATTTATTGATTCTTGATTGAGTGTCCTCTGGACATTTTGACCAGGTTTCTTTGTAACCCTTGAGGGACAATGCTTCCCAAGGATGGGAGATATAGTATGGATGGGAAGATGTCAAGACTATGATGATGGGATACAGGATGGGAAGGAGGGATGTGATCATGAATCATATGATGGGATGGGAGCAGAAATGGTTTTCAAAAATTATATACATTGTTGGATATGGTGGAGGGGATTCTTTAGATTGATGCCATGAGAGTAAAATATCTAAGACCTTTTGATTTGCTATTTATTTGACCCAAGTATTAAGAGGATGATCAGCCCTATGATTATTATTTTTGACTTTATTTTGAATTTTTGAATGAATTTGCCTTTGATTACCCCGTGGTACCTGATTTCAAGATTCACCAGAGGAGTTTGATTTTGACTTGATACAAGATTATTTTGAATTTGATATACCCTTAGAGCCAGATTTTGGGCTTCACTAAGGGAAGATATTTTTTGATTAGGCTGATGATTTGATTTTACTTAATTTTGATGGATAAGATCAAAGATGGTTTGATCATGATTTATGAATTTTAAAATATGGTCATGTATATTTGAATACGTGACACATGATGTTGAATGCAAAGCGGGATCCAACTATGCATGTTCATGTTTATTCCCTTCATGTAGTGGGATATAGGGATTGTGGAGGTGAGGTGGATGATTAATGTTATGTGATGGATTAAGGGAAAAATAGGTAGCATAGTCCTCATAAAAGTCACTAGCAGCCCTAGCCTCAACATCAAAGAAAGTGTCTTCAATAATCTCAAAAGGATCATTAAGACATATATCCAAGGTGGGATCAGATCCACTTTAAAAATCTTCAATAGACAAGGCATTCAATAATTCAGTTATGACTTCATCATCCTGAGTGGGATCAAAAGATATGCCTATTGATTGTTTATCATCTTGATTGTGGGATCCTTCAAAAGAGCAGGCATTAACATCATTTGTTGTAATATCGATGAGGGGTGATGCTTTAGATCAGGAATCTGATTTAGATGTTGGTGCTACACATGATCCTTATAGTGGCTCCAATGTTGACTTTAATGGATAAGATGTGATGTTGCTAGTATAATAATGATTGTCCATAATTGTCCTCTCATCATGGGGTATTTGATGTGATGGATGAATAATGGATTAAGCAAAGAGAGGGCCTGGAAGGATTCATGAGATATAGGGGGACAAGGCTTATTGGGGATATAATTGTTTTAAATGGATGGGTGGTCGAAGATAGGGGGATCATGGAGGATGGATAGGATATATTGACCTTAGATTGGAAGGGGAAGGGCTTGATTATGATCAGGAATGGAATCTTGGAATTCCTATTCTTGTTCACCTAGGGAAATAGACTCATCTGATTCATCTTTAATTACTATGTCACCATTATTGATGAGGTCTTGGAAATAGTCTCAAAATTTTTGACATTGTTTAATGGAATTCCACCAAGTTTGATGATATAGATAGTATTGGTTTGATTTATACCAACAGAGATTAGGCTTGACAGTATCAAGATGTCATATGGGTGGATAGACCATCATGTTGGTAGTGACTAGTTGATGGAAGAGAGATTCCAAGGATATAAGAAGGGGAGTATAAGGACCCAATTTGCTTTGTGAATTTAATGTGGAAGCATTAAACTTTAGATCAAATGGTGTTTGATGTGACTAGGTGGATGGACGAGTGGCCAACATTGGATTTCCTTTGCTAGTAGGGGAAGGGGTAGTTGATTGGCTATGACTAGTAGATGGGGGATTGGAAGGAGACTTACATGAAGGGGCTTGTGTTGTAGGTGAAGTAAGTTGAATGGGGTCAACACCTTTAGGGAGTGGAACACCCATCATAATGAATTGCAAGAAGATTTCATCCTTGTTGGCAGCTATGTATTGGTCTATGAAAGCAAGGTTGAGGTTCATGGTGGTGGGTGATAAAGGATGGGGGACTTATTGGGATTGAGAGTTGGATTTGGAAGAAGGTGATGGTGATGTCATCTTATTGTTGGATGATGAGGTTGATAAGTTAGGTCTTCCTTTACTAGTAGGATGAGGGAGTGGTGATGGATTATGATTGGAAGATGGAAGATCTAACTGTGGACAAGTATGAATTAGGGATAAGGGGATTTGGATAGGGCTAATAGATGGTGGAAAGGAATGGGATAAGGGTTGATGGTGGACTTGTTTGGGAGGTGACTTAGGTATCATGGGGTCAAAATCATCAAGAAAGTGAGCACCCATATTCTATAGCTACAAGAGGAACTCATCTTTATTATTTGTGATGTATTGATTGGTTAGGGTGACCACATAAAGGAAGGTTGAGACTGATTTCATGGGGCTAGGTGTTGGTTTGGGGTGACTGGGATCAAGGTCAGAAGGTAGGCAAGCACCTAATTATATTTCCCATAAAAGGGCTTCATCCTTGTTGGCTAGGATGTATTAGTCTACAAGAACTGGGTCCAAATCCTTGGGGAAAGATAGATGATGATGCGAAGGTAGACTAAGGATTGTTTGAACAAAGTAAGGCTAAAGGACTGAGCTAGTATCATAGGTGATAATGAGGATGTAATAGACAAATGGATTAAAACATGATTGGGATGATGGATACTATGATCAGATGTCAGATCAATAGTACATTAGGTGTTAATGACCTATCAATAATTCTTAGTAGTCAAGGTAGCAAAAGGGATAGTGATGGGTGCCTGGATTCAAAAGAACAAGATGATAATATGATGGGTGCTAGTTATGAATAGGCAAGGATGATAAAGACTAGATTGATGATGATTGATTTGATATATTGGGACTGACAAAGTGATAAGATGCTAACATTATATTGACTAGGTATGAGATTTGATTGAATGATAGTGGACTAAGATGATAGGATGATGTGGATAATAAGACTAGCTCAAGCCTTGGACTAATTTTCTCAAGATGGGATAGGATATAACTATGTGATGAAGGTGGTAGGATGGTGAGATAAGGATACGTATATTTAGGTGATGATGGGATGTGGATGATTGGGGAATGATGGAGATGGTGTAAACCCATTTATGACTTAAAAAGCTAGCTAGGATAAGATAGGATGAGGCTAGACTAGATGGGTGATGAAGGCAAGGTCAAGACAAGGGATTGATTATGGACTTGGGATAAGATGTGATTAGGATGTGGATGATGAGATATGATTAGGTGGTGGGGGGATGGTTAATGATGGGTGGTGCTAGGATGGGTATATGACTAGAAGGATGTACAAAAGAAATAAAGTTTGTAGGTGATGGGGGATGCGGTCAATGATGAGTGGTTATGGTTAGGCGAAGACAAGATGTGGGATGGGATAAGATAATGAAAAATGCTAGAATTAGATGGTGACAAGGATATACAAGGTGATGATCGATGTATGTGAGTGATGGGGGAGGATCAATGATGGGTGGATATGGTTGGACTAGGAATGGATGAGGTGACTATGTGAAGACAAGTAGTTGATAATGTGGACTCGGGTAAGGATGTAAGATGGATTGGGGTATGTATGTGATAAGGGTATGACTAAGGATGGATGGATGGGATGAATAAAAAATGATAATGGAGGATAGGATAGGACAATAAAAGGATATACAAAGCCAATATGCACAATGGTATGATGTCAAAGATGTGCTTGGTGATAAATACAAAGGATAATTGGATACAGATGTATAAGACAAGATAGGGGTGTGCCAAATAATGAGTGGATTAGACAAGATGGGAGATGCGATAGTATAGTGAGGAGGATACACAAAGATAATAGGTACTAAGGGATAATGACAAGGATGTGCAAGATAAGATGGAGGTGATGGGGGATGAGATCAATGATAAATAAGTGTGATTAGACTAGGGTGGGATGAAGACAAGATGGTGGATGAGATAAGGATATAAGGGGATAATATGTACAAAGGGATGATGTTAATGATGAAAAAAATTGAGACAAGATGATATGTGAATGATTAGGACTATGGTGGAACAAAAGGTGGATAAGCCAAGGTTAAGTTTGGAAAAATCAAGGTGAGGTGGTCTTAGAGCAAGGTGTGGCTAGGATATGTGAGAATGACTAAGCTAAGATAGAAGATGAGATAATGAAAAGGATGTACAAGAAAAGGATGATAAGGATATACAATATGGTAGGATGATGATGCAAGAATATACAAGATGACATGTACAAAAGGATCATATGATGTATGAGTTGTGAAAAGACATAGATAGGTGTATAGGTTTAGGTGAAGGCTGACTCAGCTCACAAACAACATGGATCTAACACAACACACACTCAAGTAAGCAAATCACAACTTATGATTATTAAACTCAAGGGTGTGTAACTCGATGCCTACACCATTCAATAACTTCATAGGTGAGGCTATATATTGATGACCCATTATAGTATCAATCAAACCCTCTCAACCCCGCTTGCACTTGATGTCTACTTCGAAGCTGATACTGATTCCTATAATGATACACCTATTACGATCGAAGGCTACTAATCTAGGTATGCATAGGCTATCTAGGTGAGTCCTTGATATATGTGATGGTATGATGGGGCCCAAGTCCATGCAAAATGCTATCTAATTGCCTTATGTCTTGGAGCTTAACCACCCCTCACTCCATAGAACCCTTTATGGGGAATTCTACTTAGGCCGTAGTGACAACTATCTTAATATTTAGACTCCACCAGAACATAAAGTTTGGGCCTTGTGTGGTGATGAAATCCACATTACTAACCCCATAGAAAATAAAAAAGGAAGGGGTTTATAGGTGGTTTTTGATCTCCCATGAATTGCCTCAAGGATGTAAAGGAGAGAGCATACGCCAACTGTAGCCCCAAAAAATAAGCAGGCAAACAAAAGATTAATTGACCAATTAAATTAAGATGTGTGATGCATATATAAGAAACAAAGGCAAGAATATACAAGCAAACACAAGATGACTAAAAATGATATATACAAGACAAGATTGATTAAAAATGATTCAAAATTTATTTTAAGAGTGCCAAAATGGATATTTGACGAGCAGCCTACAAGCACACATGTTAGTAGTTTAATTTGGCAATTTTAAATAGGCAACCTACAAGAAGAGGATTAGTAGTTTGCTTGATTTTAATTTGCGACCAATTATTCCGTAGAGTCATACAAGGCAACCTTTGATAAATAAATTTAATTATTTTGATTTTGATAATGTCACACTTTTTATATGATTGTTATTTTAATATTAATACGACTAAATTATCAAAATTAATTATCACTTTCTAAATAAATGGCTAAAAAGGTAACTATTAGATGATATTCTACAAATATCACTCTCTATCTATAGCTACGTCATTTATATTAAATTCTCCAAAATAGTACAAACTATCATCACTTAAAATTTTACTCAAAATCGAATCTCAAAATTTAAAACTTCAAATTCTCCTCATGTAATGTACACAGCTCGAGATTATTAAATGCTTTAACTTGGGGCTCCAATTCAGATCTAGAATCTTCAGGATTTTATCTTTGGATTTTTGACAAGTAGCCCAAGATGGAAGAGGGAGGACAGATAGCAACCTTGGATGGGATAGGAGGGACGATAGTCTTAGGGGATGTAAGCCACATGGTGATATGTTTTTGAAGCCTAGAGCGATTGAAGGATATGCACAAAATGGTCTCGAGGTAAATGTGAACTGCCAAATGTAAAGCTAGATGTCACAACCCTTACCAATTTGTAGTTTGAAAAGATGTGATTTTTAGAAACTGTAATGATTGACACTTAGTCATTGTCATCCCCTACAACAAATGTGGCACTTTTATTGTTATTTTCACACATGGATTTTTGTCAAGCTTTAAGTGTGATTGTCAGAGAGTTGATCATTTATGGATCAGAATTGTAACATTGAGAAACTTTAGGCATATTCCTTCATTATTAATTGATTCACATCAAAATTTTAATCTAAAACATATGAAAGGTGTGAACCTCGCATGCTAATATTTTATAAAATTATTTACTGAATTATATAATTCTTTTCATACCACGTGGCTTAAACAATAAAAAAATGCATCTAAAGATGACATTACCAATTTAATCATTGGCACCTTAAGTCACCATAGGAAATTTTTTTGGGGTTAAACAATTATATCAAGATCACTATTTATAATATGGTAAAGACTTAGAGCATATATTCATCGAATGAGAGTGTCGTATTCTAATAAAATTGTTGTTTAAATTTTATAAAATTACATTCTTTTTACTAATATTTATATGACAATTTTGTTGTATGCATGTGAAGGGGTTTTTAAAATATTTTTAGGTGATCTAAAACAAAAAAAAACTTCTACTGTGAATAGATAAATCGTGATGTTAAACATACAGATAAGTCGTGTTACTTACAGATGCTCGACTGTGGATTGTAGCACAAAACTGCTATTATAGATCAACAACATTATGAGAAATAATTGGATGGATGCTTAGGGTGCTTATTTGGTAATGGCGTTCCATTTCCTAAAATAAATCAATAGATAAAAAATTATCAAGTTCCTTCGTTAATGAAAAATTTTCAATAGTTTGATTAAATATCATTTCCACACTGTAATATGGTGACTTGTGGAGTCGCTAGGGAGTTTAAGTGCATTTTATGTGATTTGGACTGTAGCAAACTCCACCTATAAGCAAAGCAGAGTTATCATGAACCAAAAAATAAGAACATAATTGATATTTGGGTCTAAATTTATCAGGTGTAAAATAACGATTCACAAGACAAAATTGTTATTTTAAGGTAAAATTGAAATTTTGATCCAAATCCAAAACTTTATCTTATCATTTTAGCCCTATAATCTACTAAAACATATATAAAATACAAATAGTTAAATAAAAGGGATCTCCATCCCATCGTGGTTGCCAAAATGTAGTAACATTTTTGGCACACTATGATTTAAACAAGCTAATTTAAACTTAAAACACAAACTACCTATTAGGAAGAATTCATGAAACAAATCATAATGATATAAACCTTACCAAATTCCTTGCTTCATATCACCTCCTTCCAGGTTGGTCTAATGGATTTGTGATTGCTTATTAGACTCGGATTTTTGGCATGATGATGGCATGATAAAAGGGATGTTGATGATGGATGAAGGATTGATTCAAGGACTAATTTGACATGGATTCCTTACAAGCTTTTTCCTTGGCTTCCATGAAGGAGGAGCCTTAGTTATATATATATATATATATATATATATATATATATATATATATAGGGAGGGAAGATCAAGGGTTGATATTTGTAGTTGGATGAGGAGATCCAATGGCTATGGATTATTCAAGGAATATTAAATTCCTTAAAAGTCTCTAGTTTAGAGACTTCTAGAGACTTGGAGGAGCTTCTCCAATTCTATAACTTCTTGATTAGCTTAGGGATAATAAAGAATTAGGTGGGTATTAGATAGGGATTAGGTAGGTGATTAGGGACTAGGGATGTAGAAAAGGGTAGAGTGTAGAATAGTAGGTGGGTAGGTGGGGTTATGGGAATTTAAAATTCCCATATAATAGATAACTAGGATTAGTTTAAGATAATAAGGATTAAGAAGAATTAATGAAGGAGTGGGATGGGATAAAGTTAGTGAATGTAGGATAATAGAAGGGGTATATTAGATAAATGGTTAGGAAATAGGGATAAATTAGCAGGATGAATTAGAATAAAATGGGATTAGCGTAATTAATGTCAACTAATATGAATATTAGTGACATTAATGAGGCAAGCAATTTTAGATGCATACATTTTGCCACTCTTCGAAAGGGCATTGCGAGTGGGGGAGTAATGGAAGGAGTAATGGTCTTTCAAAGAAAAACTATTTCATAGATGAATGTTAGTAGATGATGTTAGGGGATATGATTGTAGTAGGATTTTGAGCACACTATGATTTAAACAAACTAATTTAAACTCAAAATGTAAATTACCTATTTGAAAGGATTAATAAAACAAATCAGAATGATATAGACCTTACCAAATTCCTTACTTCATATCACCTTCTTCCAAGATGTTCTAATGGATTTGTGATTGCATATTAGACACAAATTTTTGACATAGTGATGGCATTATAAAAAAGATTTTGATGATGGATGAAGGATTGATTTAAGGACTAATTTGGCATGGATTCCCTAAAAGTTTTTTCCTTGGCTTTCATGAAAGAGAAGCCTTGGTTATATATATAAATAATTTAATATTCCTTGAATAATCCATAGCCATTGGATCTCCTCATCCAACTTCAAATATCAACCCCTGATCTTCCCTCCCTATATATATATATATATATATATATATATATATATATATATATATATATATATATATATATATATATATATATATATATATATATCTTCCCTCCATATATATATATATATATATATATCTTCCCTCCATATATATATATATATATATATATATATATATATATATGGAGGGAAGATATATATATATATATAGGGAGGGAAGATCAGGGGTTGATATTTGAAGTTGGATGAGGAGATCCAATGGCTATGGATTATTCAAGGAATATTAAATTCCTTAGAAGTCTCTAGTTTAGAGACTTGGAGGAGCTTCTCCAATTCTAAAGACTTTTTGATTAACTTAGGGATAATGGAGGATTAGGTGGGGGTTAGATAGGGATTAGGTAGGTGATTAAGAACTAGGGATGTAGAAAAGGCTAGGGTGTAGGTTAGTAGGTGGGTAGGTGGGGTTATGAGAATTTAAAATTTCTATATAATAGATAACTAGGATTAGTTTAGGATAATAGGGATTAAGAAGAATTAATGAAGGAGTGGGATGGGATAAGGTAGTGAATGTAGGATAATAGAAGGGGGATATTAGATAAATGGTTAGGAAAGGGGGATAAATTAGTAGAATGAATTATAATAAAATGATATTAGCGTAATTAGTGTTAACTAATAAGAATATTAATGACGTTGATAAGATGAGCAATTTTAGATGCATACAAGTGGTATTTGTGTATTTACATAAGTCAAGTTTAAAATGTTATAATTACTTTCTATATTGAGTTATCATTCTCTCATGATATTAGAGATCAGTAATATGTGACGTATTATGCTTTTTGCTATTATCACTTTGTGTATTTCTTACGGTCTCTATGTAGATTCTCGTGGTGTAATCTATATCGAATATATGTGTTAAATTAAAAAAAATCATGTATTTCTATGTCTAACATAGCAGGGTTGTTACAAACAACCAAGGTAAATTGAATTAGAAGCATATTAAATATGTAATTTTTTTTCAAAGTTAGACTTTTGTTTTAAAACATATAAGTGGCAAATTTAGCAAAGTGGAAGATGCCTTGAGTAGGTGAGCTCTTGTATTGAATGAGATTTAAGTAGAAGCCATTGGATTTGACTCAATGAAAGAATTGTATGAAGAGGACTCATATTTTAGAGAAGCATGGGCAACATATAAAAAACCAACAAATATTGATAGGACTCCATGGATGGATTATATGATCCAAGTGGGTTTGTTATTCAGTCAATAAAGTAAACCTATTGCTTATTTTAGTGAAAATTTAAATGTAGCAAAGAGGAAATATTATGTTTATGAATATTATGTTTATGACCAAAAGTTTTATGCAATAGTTCAAGCCCTTAACAAGTGGCAACATTATTTTCTGCTCACTTTTTTCATTGATCATCAAGCAATGTAGTACACAAACAACCAAGGTAAACTGAATTAGAAGCACATTAAATATTTAAAATTTCTTCAAAGTTAGACTTTTGTTTTAAAACATATAAGTGGCAAATCTAGCAAAGTGGCAGATGCCTTGAGTAGGCGAGTTCTTGTATTGAATGAGCTTTAAGTAGAAGCCATTGGATTTGACTTAATGAAAGAATTGTATGAAGAGGACTCATATTTTAGAGAAGCATGGGCAGCATATAAAAAACCAACAAATATTGATGGGACTCTATGGCTAGATTATATGATCCAAGTGGATTTATTATTCAAAGGAAAAAGTTTGTGCATACCTCAAGGTTCAATGCGAGATAATATTTTGAAAGAGAAACATAGTGACGGTCTTGCTGGGCATTTCGGGTATGACAAGACATTAGCACAAGTGAGTGAGTAGTGTTATTAGCCAAAGATGAGTGTGGATGTACAAAAATTTCTGGGGAGATGTAGAATATGACAACATGCAAAGGGTAGAATTCAGAATACTAGACTTTATCAACCACTACTAATTGCCAGCAAACCATGGGATGCGGTAAGTATGGACTTTGTGCTTGGTCTAGCTCGAATTCATCAAGGAGATGACTCAATTTTTGTTGTTGTATATAGAATTTACAAAATAGTGCATTTTATAGCATTTAAGACGATAAATGATGCCACCCATATTGCTAATTTGTATTTCAAATAAGTTTTAAGGTTGCATGGGTTGCCATTGAGAATTGTGTCAAATAGGGACACTAAATTTGTAGAGCACTTTTGGAGAACATTGTAGAAGAAGTTGAGTACGAGACTGAATTTTAGCTCAGTCTATCACACACAAATTGATGGGCAAACATAGGTAGTGAACAAATTTATATAAAACTTATTGCAATGCATTTTCAGTGATAAACCCAAAAAGTGGGATTTAGCTTTGGCACACATTGAATTTGCCTCTAATGAATTTGTAAATAGAAGTACGGGTATGATCCCATTTCATATTGTATATGGCAACAACCCAAGAGGAGTTTGTGAGTTAAGAAGCATTGCTGAGATGACTAGGAGTGCTGAAGGTGATGAGTATGCCCAAGCCTTGCATAATGTATACATGGAGGTAAAGAGAAAGTTGGAAGAAAGTGGGTAGAGATATAAATAGTGTGTTGATCAGAAGCATAGGTAGAAAGTCTTTGAATTTGGAGACTTAGTGATAACACATTTATGCAAGGAGAGGTTTCCAAAAGGTGAGTACAACAAACTTAAATTGAAGAAGATTGGGCCTTATAAGACCTTGTGCAAGTTCTCATCCAATGCATATGAAATAGAGTTTCCCAAAGGGGTAGGTATTTCACATATCTTTAATGTTTCAGCGTTTTACCCATTTGTTGAGGGTTAGACACGTGGAGAGAACCCATATGAAGATATTTCAACCATTGATTAGAGAGCTCAAATACCTGAAGGCAAAACAGAAGAAATGGAAGCAATCATAGACATCAGAATTAGCAAGAGCACAAGGAATAAAGACTATTATGAGTATTTGATCAAGTGGAAAGGGCATGCAACAGAGGATGCAACTTGGATGTTTGAATCTAAAATTGTGAAAAAGGGAAAATCCATGAGGAGCTCACATCTAGTCCATGAGTGGGAGCTCATGTTCTATTTACCCTGGGTGTTTGATGCAAGAGCATCCATGGGATTGTGCAACCCTGTATCACAAAAAAAAAATATACTTAATTTTAGTGTGTTTGTTTTATCTTCTTGTATTGTTGCCAACCCAGACAAATGAGAGTTTTTGGGAGCTTGTTCTCCTAAAAATAGAAGATTGTTGTAACTGTCCTGTTATTTAGTTTTTTTTAATTAAATTGGATTCCAATTTTGAGAGGTACGAGTATTGTCGTAGAGAAAAACAAATTGAGGATTTGTTTTGTGGCTTGTTTGGTACACCTTGTATGAGAAAACATGAAGTAATACAAAATGTTATTTTAGTTTTACTAATTTTTACTAGTATATAGATTTGCAACTGTTCCCTCTATTTAGTTTTGCAGGGTCTGGGACTGCACCACGTTACCAGAGAAATTAATAAATTTGAAAGACCCAAGTCTTTAAGCCTCTAAACCAAAAGAACCCATGGCACTGTATCAAATGCCTTACAAAAGTCTACAAAACAACAATATACCTTAAATTTGTTAGTCTTTGCTTCCTTAATAATATCATCAAAAGTGATTATGTCATCACTTGTTCGGTGGTTCCTCTTAAATCTTACTTGACTTTTAGCACGATATCATTTTGTCTCTACCCACCTGGAGATATAATCATCGAGAGAGAAAAAAGCTTGGCCAAAGTATGTTTAATCATGACGGTATGGTAGTTCCTTGGTTAAAGACAATTTTCATATTTGAAGATAGAATGAGTGATATGAGATGTCCTTGGGGGGAGATCATGCCAAACAATAAAAATAAAAAGACCAAAGATATGGACAACAAAAATAAATCCAACTATTTTTTTTATATGACTAGTGTTGTACCATTAGTTGTTTATATTAATATGAGTACGCTCTTCAATAAAAAAACGCTGGACTATATTTGAGGAATTTAACCTTTAAATTTTCCACATTTTGGACTTTATTGTTTTGTAAAATATAAAAAAAATGACATGTTTCACTTGGATGGGAGGTTTGATTAGGAGCGTGATATAGAGGTGGTCCATTTCTCATATTGGTAGATTTTGTGAAGTAGTCCCTGCCTTAGAAAATGTTATAGGGAATTGTTGTACCTAAAGGGTATTTTCTATTTTTATTTCTGAATATATTGAATATTAATTATGGTAATTGGCCCACGAGGGATCTAGGTGGGATGGTCCCCCTGACAATGACTGGCTTTTAGTTAGTTTATTTGCTATTGTTGCTTAAAGTGTCATCTTTTTTGATGTACTAGAGCTTTATCTAAGCGTGGCCTAGTTTGTTTGTTGTTTTTGTGAACTGGAATCTTTTATATTATAAATGTGACCAGTATAACTTTAGTAGCGTACCCTCTACCACCATTGTTTTAATGAATAATCTTCTACATATTTTATTTATAATAAAATTATAAGCTCTATTTCATTTTAAAAAAACATCTTGGTTCATTTAATTTATGTTATTTTTTACATTATTTATGTATTTAGATATTTGGATCCTAACATCGACATGCAATTAAACCACCAGCTGGATCTGGCATTGTAGCTATTGTCTGACGATGCAGCCTGAATTTTGTTTAAATTGATTATGCAATGAGGCTGATTGTATTGATTAATTGAAAGCTCAAGACATTTTTTATTTTTATTTTTAGAAGATATTGAATTGTAGCTGCTAACAGTTGCCCAACTGCCGCACTCATGGCGTTGTTTGATAGGACCATGATGCCACTTTGACCAGCTTTTTTTTTTTTTTTTTCGGGGGGGGGGGGGGGGATTGGGGGCCGGGGGCAGGCGTCGGGTGGGATAAACGGCCATAGTTACTATATCTGTATACAAAAAAATTAATTTTAGCTTTTGAAGATTCTTACTGCCCTGTGGCAACCACCTCTTAAGTCAAGAATTAAACATAATTCTAACCTGCACATGCTTTACAGATGTCCATGGTGAAGCGATCACGATTGTTGTCAATTTGCAGTACCCATACCAGTCAAGACAAAACAAGAAGACAACAGGCATAGGCTATGGATCCTCATCCAACATTTAGTCAATAAATCTGGGGATGAACAAATGGCATTGTTTGTATCCAACATTTGAAGGCTTGGCAGTCTCCCTAATCCATACAGATACAAATGACACCTTCCACATTTTGCATATGCTTCCAATCTCCAGAGAGCCAGTAGTCTCACCAAAGTTAGTAGCCCTATAGTAATCAGATGGCAAACTCAATGAGGAATAGTATGAAGGGAAGGAAATGCAGATTGTGTAGTCAGATGCAGAATATTAACCAAACTCTCCATTCCACCCATAGCCATCACAGGGAAGTCCATTTTTCATTTCTCTATCAGAAAAGCAAACAATTGGACACTTAAATAATCAAGAAGTAACTTGTCTTCAGTCTGTTAGAACATAGATAGAATATAGATGGTTATATGCATATCACTGGTATTTCATGTCAGTATATGAAGTACAGTTAATACCCTTAGAATCAGAAGCCTTTTGCAACATTTTATAAGCAAGTGGACGTCAACAGTATATATGTACATAATAAAGAAATCGCCTCCAAATGTCCACTCAGTTTTCAAACCAACATGCCAGTAGCTCAAATAAACAACAACAAAGCATGCTTCACTCTGGCAGTTTCCAACAAATTGGAAAGGAATGGACCAAGAAATCTAGAGGCTTTATTTCAAATATCTGTACAGATTCAAGAATATTTATATAGAATGAATCTAAATGTGAAAGAATCATAGCCAACACTAAAATTGGAAGCACTTTGATTCATGATACACAACACATGTGAAACAGAAAGCATGTAAAATTTCAAAAGCGTTCCTCCACTATGGCACTTGTGAAAAAACAATGGAGTAACTATACAGCTTGAACTAAGGAATGAAATTGCAAACTTTATTTTCCATTATCATGCCGTCTTCTCTTATAGCTCTGCTCCTCCCAACTCCTATCAGTGGGTCTTTTCCTGTCCCTACTACGGTCACTCTGCTCCTCCCAATCCCAATCCCTGTCATTGAGTCTTTTCCAGTCCCTACCACAATCTCTCTGCTCCTCCCAATTCCTGTCAGTGGGTTTTTCCCAGTCCATACCATGATCTCTTCCCTGACGATAATTTCGTCCCATTTGTCTACTGTAAGAACTATGCCTGCTTCCACGTTGATCAAGACTTCTACCAGACCCAATCCTGTTTCTGCATGGTTCAGGCTCACAGAAATCACGCCACTTAATGGAATCCTTTCCATTGTTAGTTTGTTTTGAAACTTGAGACAGGCTGTCAGAAGCCTTTAGAGAGTGTACTGACTCTTCTGCAGGGGAATTTGGGATTTCACCTTCCTCTAGCTCATCATGAGGCTCATCTGCTGGGACCATCTCTTGACCTTGATCGCAAAGATCAGATTGACCAACAGAATATTCTCTTTTCTTCTCAGATATGATATCTTTATTGGAGATATCCTCGCTGGACCTCTTTCTCTTGAAGCTATTACTATCATTGCCGGCATATTCTTTTCTGGATTTTGGACTTTCTTTCCTGAATCTGTTACATGTTTCAGGGCTATCCTTCTTTCTGCCTTCTCTCACTTTTGCTGCATTGGCAACATCTTCTACCCCTCTTTCAAGTTCAAACTTAATAAGAGCTTCTGCATCTTTCACCTCAATACTCTCTGAAATATCAAGCTTTGAATTTCTTCCCTCCCTGAGAAGGTTCTTCCTTTTTGGTTCGGCGACTTTTTCTTTATTCACATAACTGATGTTAATAGAAGAGAACTGTTTATCATTGCTAGATTGAATTACTCCCTTTGGTTCACCTCCCAGTTTATCAACATCAAGCTTATCAGCCTGTCTTTGTTTTAAAATACTGGTGTCCACTTCATCAACTTCAGGTGTGTTGGACTTGGGCGAGCTCTCATGTGAAAGCTTTTTCCTATCAGGCTTATGTTGACCAACAGAAGCGACAGTATTCCCAGTGCACTTACTCTTAGCAGATGGACCAGAGTCTTGTGCTAAATAACATAGAACCCTACCTCTTGTTTCATCCCACGGTCTGTCACAATGAATCTTACTTCCCTGCCTTTCAACACTCTCTGTGTTTGCCTTATTAACCTGCTGTGTGTTGAATGTACTCACATCAGAGATCTTTCTTCTTTTATCGGTTGGTCGATCAACAGAAGCACCAGATTTATCTTTGGCATCTTTTGAAGTATATTTGCCATCTTGAACAGCTGCTTTTCTTCCATCACCTGCATCACTTGCTTGAGGTTCTCTGGTTCCATTCCAAGCTGCAGCTAGCCAATCAACTTGAGCAACTTGAGAATAATTGTTTCCAGATGGAGTAACCTCAATATTAGATTTAGATTTGCCCAGCATCTGAATTTTTTTTTTACCTGATCTCCCTGGTTGATTTCCATGTGAAGCAGCAGTAACATTCATTTGCTCATAGAGCTCAAGTAATTGGTCGCTAACTTCTGCACTAATAATTAGAATCCCTAATCAACTATATATCATTAGACATATAATTGAGGAAACAAAAAATGAACATACATGCAATCTCTTGTAATATTTTCAATACAGAATACAAGAACCAAAATGCATTGATCAATAGCGTTGCTTGCAACAAAAAACCCAGATTATAGACAAAGAAAACAGAAAAACAAAAAAACGTTTGCGAAATATAAAGAAAACTAAGGCTTTTTAGTAACCGGCCTTTAAGATGTCCAGGAGAAACATCAAAATCTCTCCACCAAGCTGGGGGGAGTTTGACACGGAGAAACCTAGCTGCAAGGAAGATTGTCCCAGCAGCAATCTTACGAGGCTTAAATTGGAGCCACAGAGATGTCCTCAGCCTGCTCATGTAATACAAGGGTATTAGGGAATTCCTAATATCTCCAGTATCAGAATAAAATAAAAACATAAGATAGCTTCTGGTATACCCATCATTCATAAAATTCCATGCCACTTGAGTAAGACGTTCCTCATCAATACCAAATTTCTTAATTGCAGTCCGAACTATTCTATAAGGATGAAGCACATTAACATCAAATGCCAAAGTTATCAGAACCATTCGTTCAGCATTAAAAACTCTCTCTCTTTGTTCCTCGCAGAAGTCCTGCATTACATAGACAAGCATACACTCAAAGAAAAGGTGTTAAAGATAAGGATGAAAAATTAACCTTTAAATCTACAGAAATTGCTTCCAACAATCTAATATAGTCCAAAGAAAACACTTCATAAACACTGCACAAGGGCCCGGGCAAGCTAATGAAGAAGTGCGCCGAGTTTATACTAAAACAAAAATGGTGCGAGTGCCATTACCATCTGAGTCTTCTTTTCACGAAGACGAGGATTCTTTCTACTTAGAATTTCGCAAGACTTCAAAATCACTTCATTTACAGGCAGGGGAGTATCTTCAGCCTTTCCAGCCAGAAACATGCAAGCAATTGCAATTGTCTGCGACAGAACTAAGAACTGCTTAGTAATCGACAAAATTCATCTGTATACTGCAAAATTTAGCCGATGTGCTTTGGGGGATAGCTGACTGAGAACTTAGAAAATTGTGGTACTGATACAATAGATGGAAAAGATGTAACAGGTTCTAATGAAACTTATAAGCTCCTAAAAAGATAGTAAGGTACAGTCCTCTAATACAACACTAGCATGGATGATAGAAAAGCAGTCTAAAACTCGAAAAAAAACAATTAACATATTATTTCATGAATTCTTCCAGAAGCCTTAGGTAGACTTATTTTGCTCCTTCCGAAAACAGTCCTTAATATGGAATGTTTGATATTTCAATGGATTTCGTGTTGGGACTACTACGTACTCAAAGGGGCAATGATTCAATCTTTGTGTTTGTAGACAGAATTTAAAAATGGCTCATTTCATTCCTTGCAAAAAAACAAGCGATGCAAGAAGAATTGCTGATTTGTTTTTCAAAGAATTTGTGCGCTTGCATGGATTGCCGAATAGCATTACAGGTGAGTGGGATGCTAGAGTTACAAGTCAATTTTGGAGGACCCTATGGAGAAAGTTGAAAAGTAAGCTGCAATTTAGTTTTGCGTATCATCCCCAAACCGACAGCGAAACTGATGTAGTGAATCGAAGTTTAAGAAATTTGTTGTGAAGTTTGAATGGTAGAAATTCAAAGCAATGTGATCGAATATTGGTGCATAGTGAATTTGCATTCAACTCCAGCACTAACAGATGTACAGGAAAATATACTTTTCAAATAGTTTATGGAGACAATTCAAAAGTAGGGGTTTTGGTTGACTTACCTGTTAACAGCCCCATTTGTCATGATGCTGGGTGTTTTTACTGAGTACATTCACATGGTACATAAGAAATTCAGGGATAAGTTACAATCCACAAATGATCAGTATAAATAGCAGTCGATATACATCAAAGAGAACGTTTTTCAATATGGGGAGTTGGTTATGGTGCATTTGTGAAAAGAGAGACCCTCAAGGTACCTACAACAATCTTTAACCCAAGAAGATCGACCCTTGTCAAATCTTAAGAAGCTTTAAGGATAATGCCTATCTAGTTGAGTTGCCTGAACACTTGGACATCAGCCTTTCAATGTTGCAAACATTCATGCTTTCCAAGCCAAGACAGAAAGGGCAGAAATTGTTGAAGTCCAAGAGGAATTGGGCCAAATACCTACCCAACAAAAGGAGGGAGGATATTGAAGTATTGGACACGAAGATCATGGACATGAGGGCTAAGGAGTCTTTGGTGCATCTTGTTAAGTGGAAAAGTCTCCCTGACTCCTATAATTCTTGGGTCAGAGAAGAATAATTTCTCAAGCTCAGCAAGAAGTATGATGCTGAACCAGGAGGTTCAGAACTTTTTTAACGAGGGGAAGATGATGCAGACCATTTTTGGGCCCTAGGGTAAACCAAACAGCAAGAGTTTATAAAAAGCTGAGTTGATGTAATATTTTAAATATATATATCTTAACCTGAGGTATTTGGTGGAGTAATTTTGAAGGCATGGCTCCACATTACCTTTCTTTCTATTATTAAATTAAAAAAAATGTAGTGTCAGCTTTAGAGCATAGTTATAGACATATTTTTAGGGAGTCTTAAATGTGATTAAAAAAACAGAGAGAACAGGAAGGATGGAATTGTCTCGAAGCTGCTGGATTTCCATATATATTTTTGCAGCCTTATAAAAGAAAAATAAAAAACACAGTGGTGATGCCCTGCTGTATTTGCAAAATTATATAACAGTTCATGAATGCTCAGATATGGATATATATCCTTGCTGTGAATGCTGGTGCTCTGCACGTGCTTTTTTTCCTGGTGTGTTGTTTTATCCTGGTGTTCTCTTTTATTTCTCCCTGCTGCCTTCTTTGCTTCCCTATATAGATATAACAAATTCTGTATGCTTCAGATTTCTAATAGGAGTAACAGAGCTGATGTTAGTTTGAGAAAGAGGTCGCAGTTATTGGCTGCATCATAAAACATTATACAGGCAGAGTAATGACAGAATGACAGTGTCTTTTGAGTTCTGAGTTCTTTGGGAGTCCTTTAGTGTGCACAAAAGGACACTTCCAGGGCACAATAAATAGGAAGCATGAATTGAATGGTAAGCATGAGTGTGTGAGAGTCATAGTTGGTGTTCAGTTGGTTGTACAAAGAGGATGAAAGGTACAAACAGTGAGCTGAGTGAGCAAACAGTATAGAGTTTTATGTAATGGTTTTATTGTACTCTTTGTAAACTGTCTTTGGCCAAAATAAGACCAAGGAATTGAGTTGTTTCCACTTCCAGCTGGATTTCTCCACATTGGTGTTTCCAGGTTAAAATATTTTCTGTCCATTGTTGTTCTTGCTTTCTGTTTGTTGTTCATAGTTATTTACATTCATGATTCATTGCTGCAAGTTCTGTCACACTACAATAATTCCAAGTTCTTAAAGCATTCAAAAATGTCAATTTCAAGTAGGGAAACGTATTGTGATTCGATAAATTCCATCAAGCAACTGCACTTAAGAGTTTGCAGATTAATTGAAGTACATTAAAACAAAAACAAATAGAATTTTCATTGGGGTGACCCACAATTAGTTCTCTACCTTGATGCCAATTCTCCTTTCAGTTCCTCATTTCCTCTATTTCCATCAAAGGGTGAGGGTAAATCATTGCTTCTCTCCAAAGAGTAGCATCCCTTATGTTTCGCACATCCCGACATAGGGTAGGATTTCATAGAGTCTAGATTTACATCTCAGGATTCTGCTCCATGGAAAATTAGACTAAAAAAAAATTCTTAAGCTTAGCTTGGCTCCACACACTAGGTTGAGTTGTTGGCTCTTCCAAAACCCAAGTCCTCCAATTGTTTTACCACCACATCCTACTTTACCAAAGAAAACTTGAACTTATCTTAAGATCCTTGCCATTAGAATTTGTTTTGAGTTTGATCTATGATCTTGAAAATGGTCGATGAAGCTTTGAGAGTGGACATCATAGGAACAAGAATTGCTTGTAAGATGGATCTAACCAGCATGATTTCTCCCCATGAATTAAGTTTTCCTGCTCCAGGTGTTCAGCTTAGCATGGATTTTGTTAATCAGATATGTCTAGTGTCCCTTGACACCTCTTCCTTGGAAGAGTGGGACACCCAATATTTAGCTGGAATTTCACCTCTCAAAGTTGAGGATCTCCAACGTTTTGCACTGAGTCTAAAGAGGAGTGTTCACAAAGAAAACTTTGGATTTCACTTCGTTCACTCTTTGAATAGATATCTTTGGCTATAAAGCTAACATAACTTTCATTCTTTCCACCTCTCTGATTATGAATTCACCCATGAGAAGGGTATTGTCCATGAATTGAAAATGATTCAGGGTGTCCAAAGTTTTAGTCCTCCTAGGTAAAATTGTTGTAATTGTTCTTAACAATTTTTTTATTGAAAAACGTGCTTTCATTAATATAACGATATAATACATTGCTAATCATACAAAAAATATGGAGGGAAAAGTCACACTGTGAAAAAACCATAACAAGCTAAAGAAGCCTTGATAAGAGCAAAGTCCATAAAAGGGCCAAACAACCACGGTTAAGTTAACTAAAGTGCACATCAATAAAAAATAAAGAAAGATAAAAGCACAAACAACAAGGAGATCATTACGCAATAGCATTGAACATGGCGGTAGACGGAGGCAGAGGGTCCTGAGGGTTCTCCCCCCAACCCCCGAGCCAAGGGGTCTTCATCAACCAGGACGGGGTCCCAACCATCAGTTTGCTGGTTAATTTCAGTATCATTCTATTGCTAGGAATCTTGTCTAGGAGGAGAAATGGCCAATGTCAGCCACGGGAACTTATCCTGCGGAGGGGGCATCCAACCCCCTTGCCACCAATGCCTTTGTTGCTCTTGTCAGATCCTCAGGGAGGAGATGACTAGCAAGAGTGAGGAGAGGCACTCCTCCAACTTCAAAACTATCGGCTGCGAGATCGGTGATGCCGCCCTCCACGCCCATGCCCCGGGGAGGAATGGTGGGGAGGTAGATCAGGAGGCTCATGACTGACCGCATAATGAGCATTCCCCCAATGGTCCAAGAGGAGCTATAGATGGTGGAGCTCGAGCCGAACCTTATATGTTTGACTCTTAATATAGAGGGTAACATTAGCAATTACAACAATTTTGTTAGTTACAAAAAAGCTTTTTTCCATAACTTCATTATTGAAATATGCTTTATTTCTAAATTTTCAATTCTAAAAAGGAATATTAGTACGAAAAATCTGTTAGATTATGTTATATCTTGCAAGAATTAGGGAGGAGTCCCCCAAGAGAGCCATCTTCCAAGTGAACATTTCAAGCCTGAAGGGTTTGAAAAGGGTATGAATCCATCTCCAGGCAAACTGGGCATGAGGGCAAAACCAAAAGAGATGCTTAATGGATTCTGGGTGGTGACAGGCTAGGCAAGTGGGATTTAAACTCCCATGTATTTGAGCCAGTCCTCCATAGGTAGACCTTGGTAAATAATACACCAAAGGAAGTAGGCTTTTTTAGGCTCAATACAAGCCACCCAAATATTATCAAACCTCTGAGCCGAAACACGATGGAGAGATTTAAGAGACCACCAATGATTGAGGGCTTCAGTATCAATATATTGAGGGGCCAAAATATTATAACCCAACCTAGGGGAATAGTGATAGAACGACATAGCTATTGGCTAGGACCAATCCTTCCACCATGGCATAAAAGAGGATACTCCAATTTTGTGTAAGTACTTTTTAGGTATGGAACTCTGCAATTCAAAAATGGATTCTGCAACTTCCTTATTTAGATTGAACTTAGACTTAATTATATTCCAAGGAAGTCAATCATGAGTGACCTTATAAAAGAGGTCTCCAATCATGTGAATACATTTTAAAAATAATCTTAGGCTTTTGACCCAAGGGACCATGGCAAAATGGACATTGTGGAAATTCAATGTGGGAGACCACCATAGGGATTGAGAATTAAGAGAAAGACCATTTCTAAACCCTTCCCCCACCCAGATGAGGTGAGGTTTGAATTTTTCCCAGGACTTTCAGATGCTTTGCATGACAAAAGTGCCTCCTAACTCAATCGGCATAGGAGTGATGAGAACTCTATGCAATCCAATACCTTGCCAGGGCTTTTTGCCAAGTGGGCAACCTTGAGTGATGCAGTGCCTCAATAAGATCTTCCAAGCCACATCCCCTTCCAAGCTTTTGATGATCCATTTAACACTAAGACCAGGCCCTTTAAGCTTAATATCAATGAGCCCAAGCCCACCAGCTTCTTTAGGGCGACAACAAATAGCCCAAGAGACTTGGTGAAAACCATGGTGCCCTTCAGAATTAGCCCAGAGAAAGTCTCTCAGGAGGTTTTCCAGCTTCGCATAAGGTGCTTAACAATTTGACCAAGTGATGGAGTCATTAATATGAAGAGGAAGGAGAAAGAAGATCCCCCTATTGGATACCTTTCTCACCCACCAAAAACCTCTTCAACATGCTATTAATGAGCACCTTGTACATTGGAGTTTCAATACACGTTGAAACTAACATGCACCACTCTTTGTAAAACCATATTTTGTAAAAATATTGTATAAAAATCTCCAGTCCACATTATCATAAGATTTTGTAATATACAGTTTAACCAACACCCCCCTCCTATTTCTGACATTAGTAGAGTGCACAACTTCATTCACTAGGAATATGTCATCAAGAATTTGATGGCCCTTCATTAATCATCCTTGTGCCTTGGAGATTATGAGAAGCAGAATGGTGCAAATGCAATTTTACATCACTTTTGTTATTTTTCATGTTATCATTCCCAACCATGAAGATTATTTCGACCGCAATTTTTTGGGAAAAGTCACCAGGTTCGTTAATGCATAACCATTTAAATTATTAGCCATGCAGAGTTTTCCTAATTCTAGTGATATCCAGCAAGAAGAGGAGACCAATCAACTATGAATAATGTCTTTTCAGTAGCAATTTGATCTGTTTGCCCACTAACATTTTTTATGGATTCCTTTACTGTCTTTCTCATCCCTAAATTTCTGTATCCATTTTCTTAGTGTAATTCTCTCTCGTTTCAAGTTTTATTCATACAACTGCAACAGGGAACAAATGATTTCTAAGAATTATATTCCCACGGATATCCTTATAATTGTCATTTGAGACCTTGTGATTTTGTTGTTTCAGAATTCTGATTAATTAAACAACTTCAAAATAATGAACACCAGTTGATAAAGTTTAATAAGTTCCTCATTTGTCTGTCGAGAAATTCTATTGCTCAGACTGTTTCTTCAATTTTGTGGATGCTGTTTGAAATTCAATTTTGATGAGATTCTATGTTACATGTTCCCTACTGAATTTATGATTTTATTCACGCACTCGTTATTTAATAAACATGGTTTCTTGACAACAGCAATGAATAAGTTCCCATTAGATAAGGAACCATTCAACCATGGTAGATTCTGTTTTATAATCTATCTTACGATTATTTTCCAAAGCTTTACTTCCTGAATATCTTTGGAGCTGCCTCATTGCTAAATCTAATTAATTCACTAGATCCTTCGTTTCTATTAGATATTTTTGTGAGAGGAGCCATTAAGGATGGCCCTCATATCAATTTTTTGCTATCTTGAAGTGAAAGGAACTTAAAGAGTTCCTAATCTGCCTTGCGAGGACTTTTTGAAAGCAATATTCCGGGTGGTGGTTTGGGAGTTAACAACATTGAGCAAACTGTTTCTGCCACCAACATGGGCATGCTGGAAAACTAGAAAATTCTACAGGAAAAGATATACATTTCAAACCACATTCACAAAATAAATTAATAAACAATTTGAGATCAGACACACGAACGCATAAAGCTACTAAGAAGACTTCAAAAACCAAAAAAATATAACACAATGTATATTTTCATGCAAGGAATGGCAAAGGATATAGAGATCACCACAACAAAACAAAGTTGAGAAGAGGAAATAGCCATCTACATCCAGGAAAGGAGAACATAAAAAGGAAGACAAAAAGTTCAAAGAAAGGAAGGTAATAATGAGCGAACGTGTACATCATCTGGTAGATAAAAAAATCAGGCCTAGATGGAGAAGGTAAATGATTATTGTATTATGGAATTTCCAATTCCTTTGCTCAGATTCCAAACGAAGAGCTCTTAAAAGGTTCGACAAAGAGTAAAAATTGGATATTGTTTTGTTATAGGAAACCAAAGTTGCTAAGGATAATGATAAGAGAGGATTTTGGAGGCAAGTAGGGATAGATATAGTGGAAGTTATGGGGTTTTCTTAAGATCAAGAAATACTCTCAATCATTTTAGACTATTTGTATTTAGCTGAGACCTCTTATGATTCAGGAGTTAGCCATTTTAGGTTTATACCATTATTTGTTTTATATGTTTCTTTAGTATTTAGTGTTTAGTTACATTTTTTTTTTTGATAATCTACTAGTGTCCCTTTACCCTAATAATTCTCTATTAAGACAGAATGTAGTTTTCAAGTCTCATGGACATAATTTTGGTCATTTGTGAGAACTAGTCTAACTTCTTTCTTTCTTAGTCCTTAACGCAGTGTGCTTGATCTTAGCTATGGCTACTCATGGTGGATAGTGGTGGAGATAAGTAAATCCTTAAACAAGAAATTTTTCCTCACTAAAATTTTTATTCCTTCGATATTTTAGTTTAAAAATATTCTAAACCTCTTTGATGTCAATTAGAAAATCCAATAGGGAGGATTATTGACTAAGGAGGAAATGAAAATGTTGTACTACCTGTAAGTTAAGAAAGGGAGTTACAAAAGGTAAGATAGATCTACCAAAATGCTCAATAACTTTATTCTAATTTTGGACCTCGTTAATCCTCTTCCTAATGAAAGGTGGTTTGCACGGTACAATTAAAGGGCGGTGCTGCTCCATAAGGAAGAGGGTTGACAATCCTCATCTTTGATCTATGGTACGGTTAAGGGGGAAATCTATGGTCTTAAAAAGTGCAGGAGCAGAACATTGGTAGGTCAACTTTTAGCTCTTTGAAATTTTAATACCTAAGAACTTCCCTTCAAGTTAGAGAAAGATTTAGCACCGCATTCAAAGTTGAAGGAACTGACAAAAGAATTATGGCAGTAATAGTTTCCCCACCAAGGCATGAGTGTACATCTTTGCACAAGAAAATATAGAATATGTCAAGAATATTATTAAAAATGCTACAATTATGTGGGGATTTTGATGATGTTATGCTCCTAGTTCATGGTATAATCATACTTCAAACTTCATTGAATTTTGATTGTAAAGATAGTGTCATTCCGTATACCAACAAACAAGAGGAATGGCACTATCTTTACAATCACAACTCATGAATTGTGATCGGAATTTCAAATTGCAATTACAAATCTCATGCTGATATTGGAAGCATTGGAAGTGAAGCACTAGAAAATATTTCTTCAATCATAATCAAGTGAGGCAATCAATTGTTAGATCCACTCAATTGAACAAGTTTTGGAGGGTTAAGGACCCTAAAGTGAGATGATAACAATGGCGTCAAGCCATTTGGAAAGCAAGAACCTCATTCCTACACAAGGTGTTGGGATGACTAGAAATTCATTGAGGTTTAGCTATCAAATCACCGCTGAGTAAGGTGGTATTTAGATGGTTTTTGCATTGTGGTGGAAATTGCAGACAGCTGACCATATCTTCTGGGAGTGTACAACAGCTAGAGAGTTTTTGGGTTGGTTATGAGATGAAAAGGCCCCTCTCTTTTGGCAAGGACCTCTTCTAGGGAATTCTTGGATGGTCAGGGATTGATGTATTAGTCTATGGCATACAACCTGACTGGTGCTACCAGTTTCCTTTGGAGGACAAGATGCAAAGCTAATTTTCTAGAAGATAACTCCTACCTAGTATGAGGAAGTTGCGACTTTTTCGACATGATTTAGCTTTGATTGTGCAAGATAAGCTTGAGTGGTTTCTAAAGGATGTGAGAACATGTGTTTTCTTTTCTTCCCTATGCATGCAAAAAAATTCCTTGTAATCATTAATGCTCAGCTGGTGTAAATCATTGTTTCCTTCAAGCAATACCAGATACATTTCTTGAAAAACAAAAAAATATCCTTTCTTGTATGTTTTATTTTATCCTTTGTTTACTTTGCTACTTAGGAAATTCATCTAGGTTTTTAGTCCTACAATTGTGAAGGAATTTGGGGCTTTAATGGCAGGAAGACCCTTAACCAATGCTGCCCAAATAACTAGGAAGAGTTCTCAGCAAAAGAAGAGGCAGTATGTTTCCGCCCAAAACGATGCCCACTTGGAAGATTCAGTGATCGATGTTGATAACTTAGACTCTGCCTGTAGATATTAAGTACATTATAGAAATATAGGACCCAATGGGTATTACAGTGGCTGACAAGGCAGTTAACATCGTGATGAAATGGAGGACAAGTTTGATGGAGTACAGCAGGACCATGTAATCACAATCAATGGTTGGAAATATTTACTAGCATGCTATGACTGCAGTCATGGGCACATATCTTTAGGATATTACTGGGGATAAATTGTTAAAATTGCTGAAGAAAAATCGAGCTTTACGAAAAAGATCTCATGAATGAGATCCATAAATTTCAGGATAAAATGATGAAGGAAATTGCCCAGGCCATCAAGGAAGTGTGTGGCACTCTACGAGAAAATAAAAGCATGCCATTAGCAGCTTGCTTCATCTATGGTTTAAGTGGGATTGTGGACTTAAAGGATTTGTACCTAGTCATCTGCCCGGAGTCAAACTTCCATTCCATTTCTGGGAAGCAGGGAACTGCCCTACCCTAGCAAGTTGATACTCAGAGCTTTGCCTATCTGAATGTTATCGTTGTGATAATGCCATCACCTTGCCTTATTTAGTTATTGCCTTTGGTCTGTTGACCCTCGTTTGGTCTTTTGTAGTTTAATATGCAGTTTTGAAAAATGCCGTACGATTGTAGTTTGTTGAGGAAGAATCGCAATGACCTCACTCGATATAATAATTTCAAAGGTCTTTATGGCTGGAAATGAAAATCACGCTCTTTGGTTAATGGTAGGGTTTATCAGGCAGAAGGTACATCCAATTAAGCCCAGCTATGAGATCCAATGCAAGTTTTAAATAATATATCCAAATGTATTGTGTTGTTAGGATTGAGACAAAATAATGTATTCTAATCTTGGGCACATATCAATGGCCCTTAACTATCATGCCTTGAGAAAAGTCAAACTATTTTCCTAACGTTTAGTCTAGACACAATGAAGAGAATTCAAATGAAGAAAAATATCCCAACTCTTTACAAGGAAGAAACAAAATCTTTAATAACTTATACTAAATAAGCAATTGGACAAAATAAAATCATGAAAAGATAACAATAACTTGAACTTACAGTTCTATCATTTTTTGCATGAGATTGTCGTTGGAAAAACCGATGGCATAGGGTTGTGGCTGTGGCAATGGTTATCTGTGGTCTGCAGCAAGAACAAGTAGTCAGGATATTTGCACACATACAAAAGGAGTCCACATGAAAACATCAAAATAAATATAATAGTATCTGCAGCACTCTTACAGTACAGAGACAATATGGATAAAAATAAACTCTCCTATAAGTCCCCCATGGAGTAATGCCATTATAATTTTTTTTAATATCCACGTAGAGATCATCAAAAACTATATGCCACAGAAGTTTCTTCTACAAAATAAAACACATCACATTTAGTGCCAATCACTTACAGTCCAAGTCGCATTCCAAGGTCTTGAAGAAAGGTGCTGTAGCATCTCTGATAATAGGTTTCTCTTTTCAAATTAATGCCATCTTTTCTTGACTGTGAGTTCTCAATTTCTTCCCTACTAAAATACCATTCAGATCTTAGTTCTTCTGACTCTGAATGTTCTGGTTCAAATTTTGCATGTTCTTCAATAGAGTTTCCCTGGAAATAATTGTTGAGACATTAGAGATTTCCAATAAGCACATGTAGTCTTATTTCTTATTATAATTTGTCGATAACTATGAATTTCAACTAGTTTAGTTTCATTTTGGGCACACTCTCAAGGCCTAATCGACAAATGGCTTGCATCACTCTTAATGTTTTTGATAACAGTTTTAACTGTAGGGAGTTGAAATTTACCATATAAATGGATTTCCCGCTTAACTTGCTTACCTCAAGATCAAACACACTTTGTGCGTCCAGTACATATTTATTCAGATGTCATAGTGATATAAATCAAATACGACTGAACCATAAAATCCCATATTTTGATCCCAATTGACAGTTCAAGAAAAAGTTCTATCAATTCAAAACCTGGGGTTCAAAGATACATCTAACCCAACCTACGTTGTAGCCACCATGTGACTACAACAAGGTTGAGTCTCCAAGTAGACAATAAAAAATTAAGTCAGCTAAACTCTGATCATGCTTGTCTTGAAAATATGATATAAAAAAACAGTCATTGTCTTAAAATATGATATAGAAAAATAGTAATTTCACAAACCTCAATAAGTGGTTCAAACTGAAAAAAAAAAACCAATTGCTATAAGTATATACACATCTGTTGGCATGTCACAAACAAATGTCTTAAGGCTTGTCACCTTCAAAACAATTCCAGATCAACTTTTAATGAACTCTACTTGACTTATGCTGGAAATCATATAAGCCAATAACCTATCTAAAACTAGAAAAAATTCTGAAAACAGGACATGGTGAAGGTAAAAAATCTACGAGTTGGACGAGTCACAGACAAAATGTCCTAAGGCTTGTCACCTTCAAAACAATTCCAAGTTGATTCTTAATGAACTCTACTTGACTTATATTGGAAAACATGCCAGACAATACCCTATCTAAAATCAGGAAAATTCTGAAAACAAGACATAGTGAAGATAAAAAATTTAAAAACCTACAATGTGGACAATTCAGAGACAAATATCCTAAGGTTCATAAGGGCTTCAAAACAATTCCAGATCAAGTCTAAATGAACTCTATTTGACTTACATTGGAAAACAAGTCAGCCAATAACCTATCCTAAATCAGGAAATTCTGAAAACAAGTCATGGTGAAAGGAAACAAATTTACAAAAAATAGTTCAAAATTGAGCAATGATACAAAGCATATAAATATCTTTAAAAACAATTTAAACATTTGCGAGTATGTGAGACAATTCCACCAGTTTCACATCTTTTGTACAAGCCAAAAAAAATGCAATGTTGACCTCAACAAGCAAAAGGTAGCCAATAAACATCCATCAACCACCGTTGGAGACAGGTAGGGATAAACAAAACCAAACACAAAAGAAATGCTCAGACAATTCCTTCATAAAAACAAATGAAAAAGAGTTCAATTCAATGTACCATAATTTACATATAAGACATTGTGCTCTCTGTAACACATCCACAACGAAAAACAAAGAATGTTAATGGAGGGAAACACCCATCTCAAATTATGACTCCCAGGCTTAGTGGTAATTAAGCTGCCAATCATCCCACAGGTCTGAGTGCAAGTCACACTTATGTTTTGATATAACCCAAAATAAAAAAAAACACCACAAGTAGTAAACTCCATGCAAATCATTTTACTTAAAACAAATCCAAGTGTAAGTGACAACTGAACTTTGACACAAGACATACCCAATTAAAAGGAACAACACACTGAATTAACTGAATACAGAACACTGTGACAGAAAAAAATTCAGACAATTAAATTCACACACAAAAGGCCAAACTTACTTTCATGCCAAACATTGTAGCCTCTTCAAGCTGTAGTTACTCACAGGATTTTATAAGCCTGAAAATTTGAACAGAAAGGAGTGATGCACACCTTTCTTCAATAGCATTTTACTGAAATGAGAAAAAGAAAAAAAACATAATAGATTTCGGCCATGATACCTTTGAGTGGTGGTCGAAATGAAAATCAGTGGCAGCGACAGAAGCACCTGCTTAAGCAGAAACGCCCGTCACTGCCGTGTATATTCAAAGGCTACAAAATCCCACTTCCACAAGCCAATTTATTGTTATGCAATCCCGGGGTGGCAAACGGTTTCTATTGTATTGAAATAGAAGCAGTTGACTACGCGAGCAACATAATTAAATGTGCCGACAACAACGGTAAGGATTAACTCTATTGTTTTCCAAGTGAATCTATACCGTCCGTACACCACATTTTTAATAGTTTCTTTCTTATTGATATGGTAAACAATAATTTTTTTAAAGAAATTGGAAGGGTCCTCCTTTTGCTACCAAACACTTTTTTTTAATTTTTGTCTCCTTGCGGGGATCTTCGGAAATTGTGCTTCTAAGTGTTTCGTAAGAGGTCGGCTATCACTACTTTTTGCATAAATACAATGGGTGATAAGAGTTTCCAAATGTCTTATAAAAGGTGGGCCATCATTACTTTTGCGTAAATACGATGGATGATAAAGATTTTTTTCTCCCTTATTAAAGGGTACATATTCACTAACAACAATTTTATTATAATTTTCAATTAAAAATTTTAAAGTTTCAATTAATGATTGTAAAGTATTTTTTTAGTTTTTATTAATGATTGTAAAGTGTTTTTTGTAAGTTGGGTCAGGGGGCGTAGTCGGTTGGTCAGCTAGCGGCGTCGGTCACGTTAAAAAGTTTACCTGACTTTTAAAAAAAAAAAAAGTGTTTCTTGTATGTTAGAAGTATAGACTCTTTTTAAATTTGGGAGCATGGCTTCTATATGTTTTTTGGAAGGTGGGCCATCATTACTTTCAAGTATATTATATTTTTTAATAAAAAATTAATAGTTTCAATTAATTATAATGACACTTTTTTTATTTAAGATTTTTTTTTTAATACTCATATCTATTCAATTTTATGTAAATCTTAAAGCTTTTTATTTGACTCCTAATATATTTGGGAGCATGGTTTCTATATGTTTTATTGACGCTGTTCTATTTTATGTAAACCCTAAAGCCGCTTATTTGACTCGTAATATATTTGGGAGCAATGGTTTCTATATGTTTTATTGAAGGTGTTCTATTTTATGTAAACCCTAAATCCGCTTATTTGACTCTTAATATATTTGGGAGCATGATTTCTATATGTCTTATTGAAGGTGTTCCATCATTACCCTCAAGTAAATACATAACCATTAACAACAATTTTATTATAATTTTCAATTAAAAAATTTTAATTTTTAATTAATGACTCTAAGGTATTTCTTTTATGTTAGGAGGATTTTGACTCTTAATATATTTGGGATATGTTTTATTGAAGGTGGGCCATCATTACCCTCGAGTAAATACATAAGGTGATAAGAATGTTTTTAACTATCGATAAAGATTTTATTATATTTTTTAATAAAAAATTAAAAGTTTTAATTAATTATAGTGACACATCTTTTATCTAAGATTTTTTTTACACTCATATCTATTCAATTTATGTAAACCCTAAAACCCTTTATTTGACTCCTAATATATTTGAGAGCGTGACTTCTATATGTCTTATTGAAGGTGGACCATCATAAATCAATACATAAGATGATAAGAGTATTTTTAACTACCAACAATGATTTTATTATATTTTTTAATAAAAAAATAAAAGTTTCAATTAATTATAGTGACATCTTTTTATCTAAGATTTTTTTCTACACTCATATTTATTCATTTTTATGTAACCTTAAAATCACTTATTTGACTTTATCATCAAGTGTATAAAGTTGCTACTTTTTTAAAACTCTCAACATCTTATCACTACTTAAGATGTTTCTTTTTATTTTCAACTAGTAGTCACCTTCTTCCATAATTATAATGACATTTTTTTAATAGAGGATTTAAGTCAATAGTAATATTTATTCAATTTCATGTAAATTATAAAGTTATTAGTTTGACTTTAATTATAATGTGTAGAGAGGCGCTACTTTAAATTTGTTCTCCTAAAAATTTATTAGTGGTTAAATTTTATTATTTTAGGGTACTTGTATATTTGTTGATTATTGTTCCAAATTAGTGATTATTGGTATGTTTTGGTTGTTTTCTATTGTATCCTCTATTTCATCTCTCCTCCTCTCTATTTCATCTCTCTCTCTCTCTCTCTCTCTCTCTCTCTCTCTCTCTCTCTCTCTCGTTTTTGGTGGTTTCCCTAGAAACATACATAATATATTTCTAGGGACAAGGGTTTTTGTTTGTTATGGTGCCCTAAGGGTCTTGTCTTGTTCACTTTTTCGATCGTTTAATTTAGGTTTACATGTCAATAGGGTCATAATTGTGAAGAAGACCATAATTGCACATGTTTCTCAATGCATTTATGAATCTAGAGAACAATTTAAAAGAGCATCTAATAGTATTGAGCATTTAAAAGGATCTAGAGAAATCAAGTAAAAATTTAGAGAGAAATCATTGTAGCATTTAAGTTCATAGTAGCGACATATTGTATCACACTAATTGACTTGGTTGATGCACCATTGCATTTATTGTTGTATTGTTTTTGATATTTTACATCGTTGAGGGGCTTGATAAATGGATGGTACTTAAAATCCCCACTAACCTTGAGTTGAGGCCCCAAAACAAATTATTTTCCTTATCATTTATAGGTTTAGATGCCCAACTAGGGTTTGGAGAAGAAGCACATTTTTCTAGGGATCGGCTCAAAGTTTTAGAAAAATAAGCAAGGTTTTTTGAGCCTCAGATTTGATGAACATAGTTGTCAAAAAAATCACTTGTCTGTCTATTTCCAATACCATTTTGTCTACAATCCTAGTACACAAAAATGAAACTTGATAATTTGGAGAGATTTTATGTTCATTGTGAATTTTTTAGAATGGTTTCATCTTGTTGTTTTAGCCTATTTAACATTGTAAAATCCTAACAATTGTTTCCAGATCACTTGATATTCAATATACTCTTCTAGACCCTCTTTTAGTCATTTATTACTTTGGTTTTAGAAAATTAATTAGGTATGCTTTATTATTTTTTATTTTCTTTAAACTTGGTTGAATGTTTATGGATGTATGTGTTACAACTTGATTAAAATTTATTTATTCAAAATATATTTTGGTGAATCCATGCTCTCTCACACCTCTCTAAGGTTAGTTCTCACTCCATACTATGATAGCTCTAAATTTTTTTGGGGAGCTTGATGTGTTTTTATCCCTTATCTATAGATTATTTTTCATATAGTGTCAAATTGGGATCTATCTAATTGGACAAGGGTTTATTCCATCACATGTTATTAGATCTACTATCCCTAGCCACTGTTTCTTGATTCCGAGCCCTAGGTCAATCTCAAAATTCTGAAATTTTATTTTCAAACTTTAATGTACTTTTCCAAAATTGTGATTGTATGTGTATCTCTTAGAGTTTTTTTCTAGAGTAATATTCTTCAAACGCTAACCATTGATAGTATAAATCATTGTAATTATTTGTGTCTCTATGTGTAATACATCTCTTCTTATGGATAAGAGTATTCTTTTGTTCAAAATAAATCTTAGATGTGATTTTACTGTCATGCTTTCAAAATTCTTATATATGCATGGTATAATCCTAGTATATGTATTTTGGTATGTCACTACTACATTTCATAGAAAAAATATAGCACCTCAAACTAGGTCACATTAGTGTTGTCTTTTTTTGGTTTATTTTTTTCATGTGATGCAAACTTGATGCCAACTCATCACAAAATTGAATGCAAATT
The DNA here is from genome assembly GCA_037957365.1 of Torreya grandis. Taxonomy (NCBI): domain Eukaryota; kingdom Viridiplantae; phylum Streptophyta; class Pinopsida; order Cupressales; family Taxaceae; genus Torreya; species Torreya grandis. The sequence goes on along the minus strand of JARHVA010000784.1, from coordinate 3,073,714 downwards.
ACATTGCATTTTATGTTGAAAAAACACTGAGTTAAAAAAAAAAAAGTGGGAGATCCTATGGATATTCTCACTTCTTTGTTTTTAGCCTTAAAAGAGACAAGAATAACATACTTGCATCCGTTGTAGAGAGAGAGAGAGAGAGAGAGAGAGAGAGAGAGAGAGAGAGAGAGAGAGAGAGAGAGAGAGAGAGAGAGAGAGAGAGAGAGAGAGAGAGAGAGAGAGAGAGAGAGAGAGAGATGTCTACCTACCAATAAATATTTAGGGGAAGGAGAAGTGGGTGACAAGGAAGAGATATATTTTCAAATGAAGATGAAGAAGATGTGTCACCCCTACAAAATTGAAAATCACAGGTGTTTAGAACTTTAATTTTATGGGTGAAAAAATATAATAAAAACACATTAAAAACCTGAAAAACACCCAAGTACAAACCATGAAATATACCTTTAAAACCCTATAAAAACCCATGAAATAAACTTACAAAACCTTAGGAAGAAAAACCTAAAAAAAATCTAAAAAACCCTCTAAAAACCATAAAATACCCTTCACATTCCTCATACTCTCATGTCTTATCCCATTTTAGTTTTCCTCTATTTTGTTTTATAGGTTGAATGCAAATTATTTAATGAAATTTATAATTTAGTTTCATCCCCTAGGTAAGTACATGAAGTTGGGGAACTAAAACATGGACATTTTCCCTCGCATATATGATTTACAATAAAATGTGTAGGCATGATTTGAAACTGCATGCGTAATTTCAATTATCAGGCTTGGTAACTACCAAGAGTAAAGCACATACGTAGTCTTATTATTATTTAAAAAAAAATTAAGGTGATTCATTTTTCCTTCTATCTAAACTGAAAGTTTCTTCCAAACCCTCCACTCACGCTTCAAGAAATTGTTATTTGTCCTCAAAAATATCTCCAGATCTCTCAAAATTTCGTTGAGTGGGATACTTGACAATGCCACACAAGATAAAAGGTAAGTAAACTTAATTTGTGTCTAGTTAAAACCAAAATTAGTATTTTTTTTGGATACACATTGTTTTTTATTAAGATCGTTCATTTTTCAATTAGTACAACCCATCAAACCCCTCCAAGTGTAGAAAATGTAGAAGTGAAGAAGAAGAGAAAAACCCAAAAAAACCCTCATATAATTCCACAATACCCCCTCAGGAAGTTAGGAAGATTTGGCCACACATGTAGAAAACAAATTACAAATTTAGGAGTTAATTAGTACAATGAGGGATTCTCATTCGGCCAACCCCCACTATACTTCTTTGGAAATGTAATAATATAAAATGTTATTTTAATGCAATGAGTGTCACTTGAGATCACCCTATCCTTAGCTTAGCCCTAGATCTATATTAGGGCCTCTTTTATTCCTTTTCTAGCTTTTATGTACATCTAGCCCATGCCCATATATACCAAGAGCTGCATTGAGCCATCACATAGGCATCTCTGATCCTTTTCCACACATATTAGCCACCTAGATAATAACACAACCCATTGGTCTATAGCACAATGCATTATTGGCAATGGGGTAGTGCTATTGACCCTTAGCTTCGATTTCCCCTAATGGATGTATTTTCACTTCCCAAAGTGTCTTAGGGTCAGCCTAGACTCATTTCATGTCTTGACAAGTATCAAAACACTTTATCAAGACCACTCTCATTCATTTATTGAACAAATGACAATTCTAATGAACAAGCTCATAAATAGTTATGCAAATTAAGGTTATCAATCCCTATTTACCCATATTTATGCATGCATGCATATACAATAGCCCATAACTCCATTTTACCTAGGTTTCTATTATCAATTCATAATCAAAGCATTCAAATTAACATTTGTACTTAGTCATATTACGATCACTCTCACTTGCACTAGCACTTAGATTGAAAGACCTACATTGGGCTTGATCCCTTTTTGAGGTATTGGTATACAGGTAGTGCTCAACACATGGGGTATTGAGGTCACGCCAAACCTACCCTACTAATAGCATTTTTATTCCACTTGTGTTCATCAAAACCCTAGTAAGCATGAAGGCTTAGGGTTTCATAGTAAAATCAATCAAAGCGCAGAACATACAATGATCTAGGTCTCAGTCATACATGCACAAGCTTCCTAAAATAGAGTGATGGTCTACCCAAAATTTCATTGCTTCACCTGCACATGGTCATTAATGCAACACAAAAGGTCAATAGAGTAATGTGTTATTGGCAAAGAGAGTCATGTTATTGTTTGAAGAGGGTTTTGACACATGTTCTTTACTGATGACACTCTGCCCTACTCTTACATCACTTCCCTACCTACCACTTGTCTGTCTCAATCATATTTTCCATTTAAGTACACATTTACTAATTCATTGCTATTTATAGAATATTCAAATAAATCAATTATTGTACAAATTAGTGATTTGTGATATTGTAGTATTGTATTCCCTAATTTATTACTAGGGTTGCATTCCATAATCCTAAAAAAAAAATCATTTGGTGAACTTGACTTACTTTGAATGGCATCCAAACCCTAGCCCTAGATGTTACTAGGGTTTATACCCTTCATTTTCTTGTTTCCATTTATTGTGTTAGGCTTTTCAAATTTTATATATTTTATTTTAGTGAAAATCTTTCATTTTGTTTATTATATGCCATATAAGAAAGTTATATCTCTTCCTTTAATAAGAAGTGTCAGACTTAGTGGTAATCCTATTGAGCATACCCAAATTCCTTCCATTTGAGCTTATACCATGGATAAAGGACCAATTACAACTGCTCTAATTGATCCTTCAAATCATGATTATGTGGACTTCAATGATAATACATTGGAACATGACCAATGCAATCAAGATCATAATTATACACAAGAGGGGACTTGGGACACACTCCCCCCCTCCATGCTGGCAATCTTATAATTAATAAGGATGATATCTTATAAAGTTTCATAGATAGACTTCAGGAACAACCCCATGATCATGCAACGATTTTTCAATCTATATTGTAAATAAAAAACATATCACTTGGTCAATCCTCTAACCCCATAGATGCTAATATTATTACACGTACTATGGGGGCCACTCATTCTACAACAACCTATTATGACTAGGCAAATCTCACTAGTGGAAACACCTCCTATGGATAGTACACATCTTTCCTCTCCAAATGAATAATCCCTTAGGCATGATATCCATTCTATGTAGGCCAAGATGTTACATCTTAAGAAGGGTGCCACTAGACCATCTCATGCATTAAAATATCATGTTCTCTTACATACACCATTAACATAGCATATAGCCGAAACTACTTTTCCATCCAGATTTGTGGCACCAAAGCTTACTTTGTATGATGGTAAGGGTGACCCAGAGCATCACCTATGAACTTTTCACACAACATGTTTGGACTACGTGTCTAATGATTGGCTCTAGACTAAGTTGTTCCCTCAAAATTTAAAGGACTATACATTACAATGGTTCTATGACCTCCCTAATCAGTCCATTACAGAATTTAATCCTCTCACAAATATGTTTTTGGCTCATTTTTTTATCAACATTAGTGACAAAGTTTCTTATGCTCAAGTCTCTCAACTAAAGCAAAAATCCAATGAGCCAATAGTTGAATATGTCTTGTGATATGAAACTATATTAGCAAAGAGACTAACCCCATGGTAGATAGAGAACTCCAAAACATATTCAATAAAATTTTATTACTAGCATTACATGAATCTATATTATTCAAAAAAATTCCATCATTTATAGATCTATGCCATACAATGAAGGAGCGAGAAGTCAAACTTTTCTCCATGGGCAAGTTAAAGTACACAAGCAAATTAGATTCTGCTCATAAGAGTTCAAATAAGCTCCCATATGAGGTGAGGCCTAATGAAAACAATAATGAGAAAAATAAAATATTTAACATAGCCTCATAGCCTACAACTCATGTGGTTTTATCAATCCTCTAAGGAAACCTTTTATGAATCTTCCTAAATCACCAGCTCATGTTCTCTAACAAACTTTGGATTGCAATGTCATATCTCTCCCTCCCATCAAAGAGGTTGATATGATTAGGCCTCTTCAAAATAATTATGATTCTAATGCATTTTTCAATTATCACAGGGCCCCTAGCCATACTATGAAAAGATACATCAGTTTATGATATAATATCCAAGATTTGATAGATGATACTATCATTGATGTGAGCACTCCTACACAAACACCCAAAGCACAACCAACTGAAGCAAAAGTAATGAAAATATTTTATGATCCATTTACACAAAATAATTCTAATGAGACAATAAACACTTCAAGTGGTCATTATACATATCAAGCACATCCACCAATAACATCTTATCATACTCATGCAATGGACACACACCCTCTATATAATAGCATTGGTGTATATCATACTATAGTGCTAGGTAGGCCCTTTATCACTTTATCAGAATAGGAAATCATTAACAATGACTTGGATTTATAGGCACTCTTTGTATGAGCTTACATTGATCATCATCCTATTCAAAGTATCATGGTTGACAATGGGTCAAACATCAATATGTGTTTTACTATAGTTCTACATCGTTTGGGCTATTCAAATCAGGGTATTTATTTGATAGATATAGTTATTTGTGGCTTTAGTGGCCATGTCCAAAGATCCATTAGGGAGATTGTACTTCCATTACAGATTGGGCCTGCACATGTGGCCCCTAGATTCATAGTTGTACATAGTGCCAAAAAATTTGATATGCTATTGGGTACGCCTTAGATACAATAACTTCGAGCCATTCCCTCCATCATACATATATGTCTTTAGTATACACATGCTAATCAAGTTGTTACATTTGAGGGCCTTCCATATGAGTATCCTTTACCTACTCCATAACTAGGTACATAGCAAACACCATTAATAGCTCCAAACACAGATTCCATTAACACACCTCAAATATTAGTTAAGCCTCCAATGCAAGTAGGGTCTACTTCTATAACATTACCATATATACACACTCTCCCATGGATAACTTTATTAGAGATACCCATGTATTAGAGTCACGTTGTGGATTTTAGAGAGCCTCTCTCTAGCCCATTCCAACCCATATCAGTGTTATTGAGTCCCCAAATCACTTTGCATAGAGAATCTATGCTAGTTACAACATCTTCTACTAGATGGGTCTCCAAGAGCCCTATTGTTATAGGCCAGTTCAATCAACTCCATAGATTCATAGCCACACTCCACAATCAATTTCAGCTATAGATTATTTAATACATTCAGTTCCTAGATCACATATACATCCTCACACATCATGTGTGGTCACTCTTGCTTTAATTGATATAGGTCATATTGATAGTGAGTTTCTTACAAGACTCATCAGTTAGTATGTTCTCCTATTTACTTGTACATATTTTCCTTTGTCTTGTTCCTTGTACATAGTTTCATTTTTCATGTTGCTTGTTAGGAATATAGAACACAAATCAATATTAATAAAATAAAGATAGAAATAAAATACAAAAAACACAACATTATAGAGACACAAATATAACATGGTTCACCCAATATAGGCTACATCCACATAGAAACAACTAGTCTTTCTTATTATTCAGTCCAACCAATGAAGGGAAAAAATCTGTAATACATCCACTGCAATATCCTCTTCACTCACACACCATATGTTACCATGATTACAATGGCCTCATATCAAAAGAGGGTTACATATTAGGGCAAAAATGCACCAACATAGTTTCTACCATTAGATATGTGACCTAATAATTAATGGTCTAGATTTACTATGAAATTACAATATTTTACGATGCATTTTTAACAAAAATTTGCTTCAGGGATGCTACCCCCAAACCCCCACATATACCCCCATGGTGACATTATTGAGGGGGGGGAGCAATGCTGCCCACACCCCCCTATTAGGAACTGGGCATTAAAATAAGATCAGGGTCCAAAATCCATCAATCTCGCACTTAGAGACTAATTGTTGCAACTCCACCACTACAACTCTTCCTTGGAATTTTCTTTGATCTTTGACCCTTGCATGTTTCTCATCTTCCTTGTTATCTTTGAAGACCTATTAAATTTGAACAACTCTTTAGCTTCTCTTTTGTGATGACCTTTATTAGAATATTTGTTGGATTCTGACTCATATGGATCTTTTCCAAATTTAGTTGACCATCCTAAAAAATTGAATGAATGAACTGATACCTGAGTTGTATATGTATGGTTCTTGAATGGAATGGAAAGTTCTTTGCTAAATGAATCACACTCTGGATATCACTATATAACTTGCAATCTTCCTACTTCTGCCTCAACTCTTCCATGAACTGTTGCATCCATATCATCTCCTTGCTTGCTTCTGTAGCTGTGACATATTATGATTTTATAGTTGATAAATCAAATATCTTCTACAATTTTTAAATCCAACTAACTTCTATGTCACTGATAGTGAATAAATAACCTGTGGTTCTCCTCATTTCATTTAAATCTCATGCCATGTCTGCATTAACATATCCTTGTAAGGTAACATCTGACCCTTCAGAGCATAACTATTTATCATTGGTCCTCTCAAGTACATGATAATCCACTTGAATACATCCTAGTGCTCTTTTCCTGGATTATTCATAAACTTGATAACAACTCCCACTATATGAGCAATGTCTGGTCTAGTGCACACCATAGCATACATTAAACTTCCAACTACTAAATCATAGGGCACTTTGGACAATTAATTAATTTCTTCTTGCATTTTAGGACACTGTTCCTTTATTAATTTGAAGTGACCTCCCAAAGGGATACTCATTGGTTTTGCATCTTGCATATTGAAGCTGACTAACACCTTCTTGATGTATTTTTCTTGAGATAATGTCAATTTTCTATGTTTCCTGTCTCTTATTATTATCATACAAAGGATTTGTTTTACAACACCCAAATCCTTCATTGCAAATGAATCTTCTAATTTTCTTTTGAGCTCATTTATATCATGCATGTTAGACCCTACAACAAGCATGCCATCTACATACAATAACAATATAATATAGCTACCATTATCTAATCTCTTAAAGTAAACATAGTGGTTAGAATAACATCTACTATAACCTTGTTCTATCATAAACATGTCAAATTTTAAATACCATTGTCTTAGAGCTTACTTTAGGCCATACAAATTCTTCTTCAACCTGCACACCATTTTCTCTTTACCTTTGAATTCATATCCCTATGATTGCTCCACATATATTTCCTCCTCCAAGTCACCATGAAGGAAAGTCATCATCACATCTAACTATTCAAGGTGCAAATCTTCTACTGCAACCAAACCTAAAATAGTTCTTATATAAGTCATTTTAACAACCATAAAAAATATTTCATCAAAATCTATACCTTTCTTTTGTGCAAACCCCTTTACTACAAGTCTAACCTTCTACCTCTTTTTTCCTCCATCCTCTTCCTTCAACCTATAAAGACATTTATTTTGCAATGCTCTTTTACCTACAAGAAAATGAACCAAATCCCAAGTTTGGTTATGTACCAAGGAGTCCATCTCCTCTTTCATGCCTTGCTCCCACTTCTTTCTAGTTTCTATCTACATTGCTTCTTCATATCTTTCTCACTCACCACCATCAACCAATAATAAATAAAGTGAAGGAGACTATCTTTCAGGGAGTCTAATTACTATGGAAGATCTTCTAACTACACTTTTAGAAGTTTGAGGTACTTATTGTTGTATTTATTGCACATTCTATTTTTTTGGCACTTTTAGAATTTCATTTCCACTGATTTCATCAAGTTTTGCATATTCAGTATTTGGCTTTTCTTGTTTCTTTCCATGCAACTGATCTCTATACATGACATTCCCATTAAAGATCACATCTCTACTCCTACTGATTTTGCAATTTTCAAAATCCCATAAACGGTAACCAAAATTATTAACTCCATATCCAATAAAATTACATTTCTTGGAATTTTCTTCAAGTTTGGTTCTATTTTCTTTATCAATATGGACAAATGCTTCACAACCAAAAGTATTTAAAAATGTATAATCTACCTTTTTACTTATCCATGCTTCTTCTAGAATGTCACCATCCAAAGGACTTGAAGGCCCTTTGATTATTAAGTAAATAACAGTATCCATATCAACTGCCTAGAACTATAAGGGAAACCCTGCATGCAATATCATGCTCCTTGCATGCTCCATGATTGTCTTATTCATCATTTTTGACACACCATTTTGTTGTGGTGTTCTTGGAACCGTCTTCTCTCTATGAATCCCATGGAATGAACATTAATTATCAAATTTATTGTTTTTATATTCACCTCCATTATTTAATTTGACACACTTCAACTTATTTTCTGTCTCATTCTCAACCAAATCTTTCCATTTTTTAGAAGAATAAAAAACATCCAATTTTTTTTGTATGCAATAAACCCAAGTTTTTCTAGTTGGATCATCAATAAAAGTAACATAATAAGAAAAGCCACCAAGGGATGCTACCTGAGTTGGTCCCCATATATCTGTATGCATAAGGTCTAACTTTTCATCCTTCTTTGTCTTCCCAACTTTCATAAATATGACTCTCTTTTATTTTCTATACACATTGTGCTCACAGAAATCCAAATCCACCTTCTTCAAATTTGGATACAAATTATTTGAGTGGAGAACTTGCATCCCCTTCTCACTCATGTGCCCAAGTTTGTGGTGTCATAATTTTGTATCTACTTCTGTAGATAATAAAGCAATAGAAGAGTCAACTTTACCATTATATATATATATATATATATATATATATATATATATATATATATATATATATATATATATATAATGTACCTATTTTCTCTCTTTTTGCTATTACCAATGATCCTTTAATGACCTTCCACCAATTTTTTGCAAATGTAACTATGTAACCTTCACTTCCCAATTGCCCTACTGAAATTAGATTTCTTCTCAACTCAGGAACATGCCTCACCTCTTTTAGTAACCATTTTTTTCCATTCTATAATTTTATCTGTATCTTACCCTTTCCTATAATTTAATAGGGTTCACCATCACCCAAATAAACCTATCCAAAATCACCTTGAACATAGTCTTGAAAATATTTCTTATGGGGTGTAGCATGAAATGAATCCCCTAAATCTAACACCTAAGAATAATTAATATTATCTAAATAAAGGATTAAAGCATCTTGTAACACATCACTTGCTGCATTTGTTTCTTTAGTTTTATATTATTGTCCATCTCCTTGTTTTCCTTTTCAGAACCAACAATATTTCTTCATGTGTCTTTTCTTCTCAAAAATCCAATACACCAACATTCCTCTGGATTTGGATATAACCTTCTTAGACTTCCAATGATTCCCTAGGCCCTTTCCTCTTTCCTTTTATCTTTTCCTATTCTCCATAGTCAAATAATTACCTGATGTCTCACATGTGCTTTTGTATCACATTCCCTTGCTAAAAATAACACCAATAACATCATCAAACTTTAAAGTGTTTCAACCAGAGATAAAATTACTCACAAATCATGACCATTCCATTATAGCTTTCTAGCAATGAGCACAGAATCAAAATAGCCATAACCTTATCATCAAAATTTATTTCTACAGAGCTTAACTAATTTCTGATCATGTTAAATTTGTTTAAATGATCATTAATAGATCCACCTTTTGACATTTTCAGATTAAATAAACTATTCATAATAAATACCTTGTTGGAGGTTGAGGGTTTATCATACACTCTATCCAATGCCTTTATCACATCCACTGTTGTCTTTTCTTTTGAAATATTGAAGGCCACCAATGCTTCCAAACACAACCGTATTGTTCTTAGTGCCTTTCTATCAAGAACCTCCTAGTCTTCATCCTTCATAGTCACCAATTTCTTTGTTATTCCAACCAATGGTAGGAAAAGATCCTTCTAATATAGATAGTTATCCATTTGCATCTTCCATAGTTGGTAGTTTTGGCTGTTGAACTTTTTGACCTTAAACTTGCCTTTTTCTGCCATTGCTCCCACTCAAACTAGGAACCCTCTTTTCCTATGAGTTTATCTGCCAATAAACCTTTGGCTCTGGTGCCAATTGTTAGGAATATAGAACATAGAGCAATATTAATAAAATAAAGATAGAAATAAAATGCATAAAACACAACATGATAGAGACACAAATTTAACATGGTTTACCCAATATGGGCTACATCCACATAAAAATAGTCAATCCTTCTTATTATTCAATCTAACAAATAAAGGGAAAAAATATGTAATACATCCACTGTAATATCCTCTTCACTCATACATTGCATGTCACCATGATTACAATGCCCTCATATCAAAGGAGGGCTATATATTGGGGGAAAAAATGCACCAACATAATTTTTACCATTAGAGCTGTGACCTAATAGTGAACAGACCCCCATGACAACCCTAGTGGGGGGGGGTGTTGCCCCCAACTCTCCCCTATTGGGAATTGGGTATTAAAATAAAATTAGGATCCACCATCCAACATATCCTTTACCTACTCCAAAGCTAGTTACATAACAATAACCATTAACAGTTCCAAACACATATTCCATTAGCACACCTCAAATATTAGTTAAGCTACCAATGCAAGTAGGGTCTACTTTTATAACATTACCATATATACACACTCTCCCATGAATACCTTTATTAGAGAGACCCATGTATTAGAGACATGTTGTGGATTTTGGAGAGCCTCTTTCTACCCCATTCCCACCTATATCAGTGTTATTGAGTCCCCAAAGCACTTTGCATATAACATCTATGCCAATTACAACTTCTACTAGATGGGTCTCCAAGAACCCCATTGTTCATAGGATAGTTCAATCAACTCCATAGGCCAGTTCAATCAACTCCATAGATTCATAGACACATTCCACAATCAATTTCAGCTATAGATTATTTAGTAAATTTGGTTCCTAGATCACAGATACCTCCTCACACATCGTGTGTAGTCACTCTTCCTTTACTTGATATAGGTCATATTGATAGTGAGTTTCTTACAAGACTCATCAGTTAGTATGTTCTCCTATTTACTTATACATATTTTATTTTATCTTGCTCCTTGTACATAGTTTCATTTTTCATGTTGCTTGTATATAGCTTATACTTAGAAAACACACAAAAAAAAAAAAAAATCAATAATACAAAAACATTCAAATATTGCTCAAAAAATATAAATTTTAAATTGTATGCATTTCTATGTTTATATTCATTTTATTTTTTAGGTACTACACATGTTATCTATGTTAGTATAGTCAGCTTTAGCATACATACATGTTTCACTTGTTCCCTTCGAGTGTTCAAAGATTACTACATGATTTTGATCCTCTACACAGATTTAGATTTACTATTATCTGCCCATCGGGGGCACATACACATATACATCAATTCAAAATTGGTATATTAGCCCATTGGGGGCATCATACATAACTTCCAATTTCTCAAGTTATATCTTTCTATACTCCATATCATAGATTTATCATTGATTATATCTTGATATTGATCATCCTATACTACACTAATTTTTTGACTACTACTATAGACTCAATTTATGTCCATCTTTGCTCCTATACGGATCCATACCACATGATTATGCATACTTTCATTTCTAAATTTACGAGTCTAGATTTGATTGTCTCTTTGCTTCTACATCTATTCTAGGGCATTTACATGTGGCATTGTCCTTTCATTATTTTCATGCTTTGGACATGTGCCCATGTCCTTATGTATGCTTCTCAATTATGTATATGAATGTTATGATCCACACTTATAATAATTGAAATATGTAGAATATAATGTAGATAAACTCAACACAATAGATATTAGTGGGCCAAGATGCCGAGATATTCAATATATGAAGAAATATAATAATCACCCTTAAGGTAGGGCAACACCATACAATACTCCTTTAGGAAGGAATAACTCCATAGTGTCTCTTCGAGGGAACAACCTCCAATATCCTCTTATAATAGAAGACGCAATGCTTACTTGATTCCTTTACAATGATATTAACCTCCTTTATATAGATATCTATATAACTAACAATGGGTGTGTAACATCTTAATCCCAATGTAGGTTGACCATTACCGAATGCACTAACTCTACAAGTTACTCATTTATCCTAATATATTGGACTATATAACTAACTAAGGGGATGTGTGCCACATGTCAGCATCTCCAACAACCCATATACTTTAATATATCATATCCCTAGGTACATAGCATTCCTTCCCTCCTTGACATGTTTCATCCCCGAAACATAAGAAGAAAGCAAATAATGAGTGTAACATTAATATAGCATATCCCTAGGTACATAGCATTCATTCCATTATTTTGGTGATAATGTTTTTTTTACTCCGTTATTGAATCATACATAACCACTAACAATAGTTTTATTATAATTTTCAATTAAAAAATTTAAAGTTTCAATTAATAATTGTAAGGTGTTTCTTTTATGTTTCAAAGATTTTGACTCATAATTTATTTGGGAGCATGGCTTCTATATGTTTTATTGAAGGTGGGACATCATTAACCTCGAATAAATACATAAGGTGATAAGATTATTTTTAACTATCGATAATGATTTTATTATATTTTTTAATAAAAAATTAAAAGTTTCAATTAATTATAGTGACACATCTTTTATCTAAGATTTTTTATACACTCATATCTATTTAATTTTATGTAAACCCTAAAGCCACTTATTTAACTCCTAATATATTTGGGATCATCACTTCTATATGTCTTATTGAAGATGGGCCATCATCACCCTCGAGTTAATACATAAAGTGACAAGAGTATTTTTAATTACTAATAATGATTTTATTATATTTTTTAATAAAAAATTAAAAGTTTCAATTAATCATAGTGACATATAGTTTATCTAATTTTTTTCCTACACTCATATCTATTCAACTTGATGTAAACCTTAAAGCCGCTTATTTGACTTTATCATGATGTGTATAGAGTGACATTTTTTTTAAACTCTCAACATCTTATCCCTACTTAGGATGTTTCTTTTTATTTCCAACTAGTAATCACCTTCTTCTATAATTATAATGACATTTTTTTATAGAGGATTTAATTCTATACTAATATTTATTCAATTTCATGTAAATTCTAAAGTTAATAGTTTGACTTTAACTATAATGTGTAGAGGTGTGCTACTTTAAATTTGTACTCCTAAGAATTTATTAGTGGTTAAATTTCATTATTTTAGGGTACTTGTATATTTGTTGATTATTGTTCCAAATTAGTGATTATTGGTATGTATTGGTTGTTTTCTATCATTTCCTCTATTTCTTCTCTCCCCCTTCTCTCTCTTTCATCTCTCCCTCTTGTTTTTAGTGGTTCCCCTAGAAACATACATAATATATTTCTAGGGATGGGTGTTTTTGTCTATTATGGTGCCCTAGGGGTCTTGTCTTGTTCATTTTTTTGACCATTTTATCTAGGTTTATATGTCAATAGGGTCATAATTATGAAGAAGTCCATAACTGCACATGTTTCTCAATGCATTTATGCATCTAGAGAACAATCTAAAAGAACATCTAATAGTTATTGTCACAACAATGTATTGATCATTTAAAATCATTCTAGAGAAATCAAGTAAGCATTTAAAGAGAAATCATTGTAGCATTTAAGTTCATATTAGTAACACATTGTATCACACTAATTGACTTGGTTGATACACCGTTGCATTTATTGGTGTGTTATTTTTGATATTGTAAATTGTTGAGGGGCTTGATAAATGGGTGGTACTTTAAATCCCCACTAACCTTGTGTTGAGGCCCCAAAATAAATCATTTTCCTTATCATTTAATTATAGGCTTAGATGCCCAACTAGGGTTTGGAGAAGAAGTGCAATTTTCTAGGGATCGGCTCAAAGTTTTAGAAACATAAGCAAGGTTTTTTGAGTCAGATTTGATGAACATAGTTGTCAAAAAATCACTTATCTGTATATTTCCAATACCATTTTGTCTATTGTCTTAGTACTCAAACACACAACTTGATAGTTTTGGGAGATTCTATGTACATTGTGAATGTTTTAAAATGGTTTCATCTTATTGTTTTAGCCTATTTAACATTGTAAAATCTAAACTATTGTTTCTAGATCTTCTAAACCCTCTTTTAGTCATTTATTACTTTAGTTTTAGAAAATTAATTAGGTATGCTTTATTTTTTATTTTTATTTTTAAACCTAGTTGAATGTTTAAGGATATATATGCTACAACTTGATTGAAATTTATATATTCAAAATACATTTTGGTGAACCCATGCTCTCTCACACCTCTCTAAGGTTAGTTCTCACTCCATATTTTTGGGGAGCTTGATGTGTTTTATCCCTTATGGATATATTATTTTTCATATAGTGTCAAATTGGGTCTATCTAATTATACAAGGTTTTATTCCATTGCATGTTATTAAATCTACTATCCTTAGCCACTATTTCTTGATTCCAAGCCCTAGGTTATTCTCAAATTTCTAAAATTTTATTTTCAAACTCTAGTGTACTTTTTTAAAATTATGAATGTATGTGGATCTCTTAGAGTTTTTTCTAGAGTCATATTCTTCAACCCCTAACCATTGATAGTGTAAATCATTGTAATTATTTTTGTCTCTATGTGTAATACATCTCTTCTTATGGATAGGAGTATTATTTTGTTCAATATAAATCTTAGATGTGATTTTACTATGCCATGGTTTCAAAATGTTTACATATGCATGGTATAATCCTAGTATATGTATTTTTTTAATGTCACTACTACATTTCATGGAAAAAATATAGTGCCTTGAACTAGGTTGAGTTAGTGTTGTATTTTTTGGTTTATTTTATTTTATGTGGTGCAAATCTGATGCCATCTCATCACAAAATTGTAATGCAAATTATTTTTCATTTTACGTTAAAAATACACCGATTTTAAAAATTAAAAGTGGGAGAGCCTATGGACCTTCTCGCTTCTTTGTTTTCAACCTTGAGAGAGACAAAAATAACACACTTGCATCCATTGCAAATAGAGAGTCAGAGAGAGAGAGAAAACAAAGAGGGAGAAGAGATATGTCTACCTACCAATAAGTATTCAAGGGAAGGGGAAGGGGAACAGGGTAACAAGGAAGAGATGTACTTTCAAATGAAGATGAAGAAGATGTGTCACTCCTATAAAACCAAAAATCAAAGGTATATAAATATTTAATTTTATGGGTGAAAAACTATAGGAAAAACACATTGAAAAATTGAAAAACACCCAAGGACAAACCATGAAATATACCTTTAAAACCCTAAAAAAACCCATGAAATAAACCTACAAAACCCTAGGAATAAAACCCTACAAAAAAATCTAAAAAACCCTCTAAAAACCATAGAAGACCCTTCACATTACTCATACTCTCATGTCTCATCCCATTTTAGTTTTCCTCTAATTTATTTTATAGGTTGAATGCAAAATATTTAATGAAATTTCTAATTTGATTTCATCTCTTGGGTAAGTGCATGAAGTTGGGGAACCAAAACATGGGCATTTTTCTTCGCATATTGTTGCCATAGTTTTCAAAAAAATTAAAATTTGTGAAAATTAGGTTTTAAATCGCTAATATTGAAGTTTGGGGTTAAAAAATTATGAATGTGGAAAATATGTAAATTAATCAATTGTTGATATTAATTGATTAATCACCAAAAATTTGAATTGTGGGCCAAAACTTTATTTTTTTGAATAATACAATAACGCTTATGAGCTTTCATGTAAAAAGTCATTGGTTTTTTCTAACAGATTGCAAAATCAAATCCTTTTTTAATGAGCCATGCAATTGTTTTCTGGTTTTCCCCAATTTGTGCTAAACGACCCAACATTTTTCAAAGTCATGCAATTTTTAAATTTGTTTTGTATTTCTATGCAATTTGTAAATTTGTTTTTCAATTTCGTGTAATTTACAAATTTGTTTTACATTTCTATGCAATCTGCAATTTTTTTTTGGTTCTAAGCAATTTGCAAATTAATTTTGCATTTCTGTGCAATTTTTAAAATCAAATTTCTATTTCATGCAATTTATAAACTCATTTTGTATATTTGTGCAATTTTCAAAATCAAATTTTCATTCTGTACAATTTGCAAATTCATTTTGAAGTTCCCCTTCCTGTGCAATTTCAAATTTTATTTCTTTGAATCATGCAAATCAAAATTACACTTCCCTGAGTTGTTTAAATGCAAACCTCCACGTTGCAATTGCTTTTTTCATTCCATACAAATTACCATTACAAAATTAACACTCCTTTTTCAACTTACATGCAGCCATCTTTATTTCTTCCCTTAATTGTGCAAGTTCTATTATTTTCTTAGGTTACATTAAATCAAAACTTTTTTCATTTTAAAAAGCTTTTTCAACTTGCATGCTCAAGTTCTGGCAATTTTTAGTAAAATGAAATTACAAAGAAGCTAAGATTGAATTTCCATTTGTGTTTTTAGCCACTGGAACAAAGAATAATACACATTGACAAAAAGAGAAATAAAAATATGTGAGAGGTTAAAGTGGAGGAAGATCAAATTTTTATTTTTGTTCCCCTGAACTTAGCCATATAACACACATGGAAGAGCAAAAGGGAGTAATAATTTTTTTTTTGATTACTTTGATATGAGAACTCAAAATGTACAGCACCATACTTTGTTGAGGATATGTGTGGGTTATATATATATATATATATTATCTACCCAAAATTAATTGTAAACCAACCGTATGACCTATAAAGAAAGGTGAAATTGTAAATTTTTAATCAAATTTTTGCTTTTTTTTCTTGTTTCTTCTCCACATTAGTGCCATATGTCCTGTATTATAAAAGCCAAGTCTAGAAATTAATATTTTATTTGGCAATGTTAAATTAAAAGGGGAATTGTATGATTTCCATATAGCTAGTTGTACGTCTAAGAGAGGCAACTTTTAAAAAAAAAGGATTTTGTTTATGTTTCTTCTAACTTCAGAGGGTTTTGAATATTAAAAAATGATTAGAAACAGATTGTACGGCCCATATGGCATTCCATGAAGTTTGCAAATTAAAAAATATATAAAGAAAGATCTAATTTTGCTTGTTTGCATCTGCTAATAAGTCATATGTCCTATACCTATCACCAAGGAGGAGAGGTGTAAGATAAAGAATTAAACAAAAACTAGTTTTGAATTATTTTCATCTTTTAAAGACTACATGGCACCATACACTTTTAAGGGGAGGATGCAAATTTGAAGAATGAGTAGATTTTAATAGCATTTTATTTCTTTTTACTACTAGGGAGGCCGTACGACCCATGAAAGAAAGATAGGAGTTTAAAAAGATTGAAATGAGAAGAGAAAAATTTTCTCTCTTATTTTTCATTTGCCGATATGGAATTATATGACCCATTCAACCTTGTGAAACTTTCAAAATAAAAAAAAAACATTTGCAATTTTTTATTTATTTTGCTCATATTTCAAAAATGTCGTACAACTTTATGAGAGGTTGAAGAGTTTTAAGAATCAAAATCAAAAGGGTCAAATTTGATTTTTACCATTGAAGGGAAACCATATGGTCCAAACAAACATTGATTGTTTGAAATTTATAAATTTTAAAAAATCATAGTTTTAGTTATTTTTGCCCAGAGAGTGAAAAATTTGTACAATTTCATGAAGGTTTGAGTTTTGCAAAAGCAAATTGCTTATTTTTGGTGTTTGTCCATAAGTTGGAAAGAAAGGTTGAGATTTTAAAATTGAAAAATCAAAATTTGTAAACTTTATTTTTGGCTAGTTTACACTTGCCAAAAAGATTCATCCTATAACGATGGAGCAATTGATTAAAGGGGAAGTCAAAATTGAGAATGATATTTGAGAGATGAATTAGAATTCATATGGGTTTCATTGAAAAACACTGGAGCAATTTGCATGTATAAACTTGTGAGTACAAATTTCTAGTACATTCAGATAACTTATTTTGGCTTTATTTTATTAAATTTTATCATTTTTTGTAAATAAGGAGTTATTAAGTTTTCTTGTAAAAGTTAATGCATTCATCCTCTACTCCGAAACAGGTAATTTTAAGTAAAGATGAAGAAACTATGAAATATCAGTTTCAGGGCATGACACATCTCTCACCATTGGATTCCAATGTAGAAAATATCACTTATATTAATCTAGCTCACATTGACTTAGATGAGTTTTGGGAGAGGATGAATGTAGTGCACAAAACTAACTTTGGTCAACTACTTTTGATAGTGGATTGATGCAAGCAACAACATTCCCAATTTCAGTACAATCTCCTAAATTATTCTTGGTCATGAAATATAAATATAACTCAGAGATGAGGGAAGTGAGAGATTCACAGGGTGAATTGGTGGCAAGTTTCATTCTTGAATACATAGATAATGTTTTTCACTTTTTGAACCATGAATTCTAACTCCTGGGTCCTCTCAAAGCTTTTGGGTTGACAATAGTATTGTATGTGCTAATTAATTCAATAATGGATGGTTGACTAAGCCAAAATATTCTTCCACATGACTCCCAAATTTTTTGCAAGGTTAGATTTTAAGAATAAGATAAAAGACATGAGAACACTATTACATATAATAGTGGAAAGTCAAATAATGAAAAATTTTCAGACATGGATGAACAAATTTATTTAGATCATTCTCAGGAACAAGCAATATATCAATTTGGAATAGTTGATCAATGATGCAATTCAAAAATAGTTAATGGAAGTGAAAGTAATGTCAACATTTATATGAATTTGTATCCCATTCCAATTGTGTCAAGCTAAAGATATTTTGATGAATTGCATATAATAGGTGATTTTGGGAAGATAATGGTATATGATTTCTATCCCTAACTAACATTGAAGGAAAACACCCATCATTTCAAAAGGGTGAATGATTATTTTAATCATTTAGTTATTTAAAAAGGAGATTTTCTATATGAGGGTATCCGTAATGGCCACCATAGAGATAACTATATGGGGAACTTGGTTCATACAGTTCCCAACTTTCAATTATTTAAAAATAAGTGGTTGCAAGATTGCTCTTTATATGCTTCCATGATATGCCAATGATAAGTGGGTATTGATGGAAATGGTGAGATAACTTGTTGAAACACACAAGTTTTTACAATGTCGACATAAGACAGGAGTCAAATTTCTAATTTCAATTGGTTGGTATACTTGTCCATCACTGACAAAATCCAAGATAACTAAACAATATATGTCTCATATTAATCTCAATATTTTTGAGCGCAGGTTTACATTTGACATTAGAGGAGCATAATATTTGACCTTTATAACATCTCTCATATTTTGAGGATTATTGGATGGATTGTGATGATGATAAAGTAGTAAGGATTAGAGACTATTCATAGTTTACCATGAAACAAATAGTCAAATTTGGTATAATGAAAGTGTTAAAATAACTGGTAGATGATGAGGTCACATTGGACCCTATCTTTGAAAAAGAAAACATCATAGTGGAGACACTACCTATAGTTCATTGGTATAAGAGGGGATTTACTTTTCTCAGAAGTAGAACCAAAGTAGTACTTGATAGAAATCTTAAGTGGTTAAGGAAAAATGAGTAGATGTTGGAAATGTTGATTTCCCTACACCACATAGGGAGGATGAATTTGGTAACTTCTACAAACAACATGATAGATCAAATAAACTATAAAATAGGCTCAAGTGGAGAATTGATAATTATAGAAGAAGCATAAAGACCAGAAGCTATTCAACAAGACGTTCCACCATGGAAGATTCTCAAGCTCAAAATAAAGAGGTTAAGTGAAAATACCTCTTCTCCTAGTCTTTCAATTCCTATAGATATTCGTGTTGATATTTTCTCAAATTCTCAAGAACTTGTAAAGAATATGTCCCAATAATTTATTGCTTCAAATGATATGTTGTTTCCTATGTTGTCTACTTTCTCATTACAAGAGATCACTCATGTTTGTTCATCTTCTCCCTTGAATACTGAATTGCCTATTATCTCCTCTTTGAGAAATCCAATTGATATAATTGGAAAATAAGAACAAGTATAAACATATTTCCAAGGTGCCACAATTGAGAAAACACCTTCTACTATAGCTATGCTTGTCCCACCAATCTCAGCTTATGTCCCAGCTCCTTCTTCAAGCATGACAACTTCATATTGGTTGTCCATAGTGGTGAAGAAAATAAGAAAAGTTATTGAACATGAGGAGATAAACTTTGGATCTTTGACAATACTTTTTTTGAAAAGTTACAAAAAAAGTGAAAATAGTTTTGTGAATGGTAACAGATGAAAAAAGAGAAAAGTATGTAGAATTGGTAATTCCTGTAGTCAAAAATGATAAATCAAAAATCAAAATTGAAGATTATCAGGTATCTAGGGTTCATTTGGGAAAGTCTATCAGAGAAGGGATGAAGGGAGATATACAATTGATAATTGGTATCATTTTTTAAAAAATAGATAAAGACAAAGCAACAAAATATTAGTTAAAGGAAAAAGTAGAATATTTGAATTCATTGATATAGAGATTGATCAGACCAATTCAAACAATAATTGCTTCATCAAGTCTTCATGCTGAGATGTTGGAGAAAGTAAGAGAAGTAGCTCAGTTTGTGATTTAATGGAGGGAAACACCCATCTCAAATTATGACTCACAGGCCTAGTGGTAATTCCCACACTTTTTTATAAGCTCCAATGATTAAGATGCTAACCATTCCACAGGTCTGAGTGCAAGTCACATAATTTTTGATAAAACCCAAAATAAAAAAACCACCATAGGGAGTAAATTGAATGCAAATCATTTTACTTAAAACAAATCCAAGTGTAAGTGATAACTAAACTTTGACACAAGACATACCCATTTAAAAGGAATAACACAATATATTTAAATGAATATAAAACACTATGACATAAAAATTCAAACAATTAAATTTGCACAGAAAAAGGCTAAACTTATTTTCATGTAAAACGTTGTAGCCTCTTCAAGCTGTGTTGCATCCTAATTCCTTGATAAGTAAACCATTTGACTATTCATAGATATTTATAGTGGGCACATATGATATTGGTTATATTTCTGACTAAGCTTGAGATTTATGCTATTATGGGATAGTAGAATATTGCTTAGATACATGATGATACATGATTACTTACTATGAGTTGGTTAATGCATACATTTACGTTTAGAGAATATTATTATATTATTTTAGTTATATTATTACTATATGTTTATCATGTGATATGATATAATTACCTGCATGTTGTGAGGTGGACATAGAAGAACTCATCCCTTAAAGCATGTCGAAGGGAGAGCATCATCAGAGAGGGTGACATAGATGGAGATGTTGCAGGTTTACAGAGAGTTGGCAAAATCCTACACACACCACAATAGTTAAAGTACATGGTAGAAATGTATTAAAAATAATTGCGTATAGTGTGTTTATTTATTGCTTTATGTGGTTTGGCAATATAGGTAAATGTCATAATGAATTATTTTGTGTGTGACACATTTTGTCATTAATGATGGTAAGAATTTTTTTGGCAAAAGTAAATATAAAATATGGGTTATTTATAAATTTTGAAATTACCATTTAAAGTTGTTATAATATATTTGGATGCTAATTTGATATAATAAAATTATGTAATTTTAGCATTCCATATTAAAAATATATTATAAAATAGAAATTACCTTGGAAAAGAAAAAACAAAGAAATTAAATAAAAGAAAAAGTAGAAACTAAAAAGATTTTTTTTTAAAAAGAATTAAATATATCAAATAACAAAAAAAAAATCTAGGAAAAGGAGAATTGCACATATTTACTTATGGTAGTTAAAGAAAGTCAAAAACTTATGCATTGGAAAAAAAATAGAGAAGGGTGCAGCTTGGGGAGAAGATCAAAGAAGAAGCAAGGGATGCAACATTGAAAAGAACACATAGAATTATCAAGTAGGTATTTTAATTCAATTTGTTAATTATTTTCTTAGCCTATTTGATTTGTTTGTTTGGTGGTGTTCTTGAATATTTGTTTTCTGTCCTCTCAGGTTACAATTAATTCAGGTACTTCCCTGTAAGAAATGAATACATATATATATATATATATATATATATATATATATATATATATATATATATGACATACCTTAAACCTATGGTATGTGTTATAATATGTAAGGGTAATATTATGGACATGTGTAGTCTTAGCATCATAACAACTATCTTGGCAAACTAGAATATATATTAATCATATTATATTATAGATATACAATAGGGGAAAATAATATTTAGTCTAAATTACTGTAATTTATATTAAGAACTAGAAATTATCTATGGCATCACTGAGTTAGACAAGTAGTGAGTTCTTGTTAAAAATTAAATAAGCCTTTGCATGTTTTAGTTTCCATAATAATGTATAGAGTCATCGTTATTATTCCTCGAGCATGCCTTAAACAAGGTGCCACATAATTTGAAGTCACTATATTGTTTAATTATCTATAACTAGTTAATAATAATGGTTCACTGTAGTTAGTATGTTCAGGGACTAAAGAATACAATTAATATTTTGGCTCATTGAAAATAGTAGAAGTGTCAACTCACTTAAGAAGACCAAATGGAGTTTTAAAACTATGAAAATCATGGGGCATCAAAATAGTATTTAAATTCATTTTATTTATGTTATGGAAATCACTACTAAGCATTTCTAGCTGTGTAAGTCTATGGCCTCAAATATCTTGGTGAATTATTGTGTTAAAGTTGTTATAAACCTGTTATAACTCGATGTATATGTATATAGATAGTAAAATCATTGTACCATAAATGTTAGAGTTTTCCTTTTATTGGGTGGCTGAATAAAAATGTGGACGTCACTTTGATAACCCTTTCTTAGCCTGTATAACTAAATAGAGATTGCTACCTTCTTGAGTGTTTATATTAATTATTTTTACCTTTGTTGGCATCACCATATAAAGGATATTGCATGTGTTTATAATTGTGTAAATTAATTGATAACTGTTGTAGTAACTCACAGTAAAATAGAGGGAATAATTCATGAAATATTAATGTTGTTATCAATCAAAGTTATCTAAAGACTTAATATATTCCATATATATTATAAGTCTCTTAATATAATCAAGAATATGTGATGTAGTGTATTTGGAATATTCAATAATCTAAAATAAGTCTCTATGGAATATGTAGCAGTTCTAAAAAGAAATATGTGATATGCATGGATATAACTCTAGATAGACCGTTATTCACGAACTATGGCTTAGAATATGTTATACAAACATGCGTATAATATGTGATGGCTTTGAGAATATGTATATGGAGTTGTGGCTTAGAATATGAATTTGAATATGTAGTGGAGTTATGGCTTAGAATATATATGTATACATTTCCATACCTTTGGAATATGGAATTAAAATCAAGGAATACCATAGTTATTGCATGTAGTATCATGGAATACCCATCCACAGTATAGTGATTGTAAACCTAGTATTGTTCACGATACCAAAGCTATAACACTTAATATACATGGGCATGAGATGAACTCTTTAGTGATGTAATTCTTTATAACACAAAATGATTATAATACAAACTTTAACAAAAATATGATGTTGCCATTTATTATGAATTATTAGTTGAAAATATATAAGGAGACTCTTATTTAGAAAATCCTAGACTCCAATTAAATAGGTGATGTTCTCATATATTATAATTATATTTATTTACATAAAATCATAGTAGATTGTTTTACATGTGGAGTCATTGATGGGTGATTTACACTTATGTGTAAATAATATACATTTTATGATACCTTTCTTATTTTTGGTAATAATTACCGTAGGCAAAGATAGTAAACCTAGTATCATGAGATAAATCTCATGAAATATTGATATCACTTGTTATATGAAAACCGTCGCATGGAATTTGATATTTTAACAAGTTATGTGTTTCTGACTATTAGCAGAGTTTTTTTTTTGGAAAATAGGTGTAAACAAGCCTAATAGTGTATTTATAAACTTGGGGGTATATTCTTGCAGTTATAGTCCTCAGACAGAAATAACGAAAATTAAAAGAATGACTTATAGATAACTTAGCAAATGCTTGCATATAAAATCTTAAATGTAAAATAAATGCTAGATTAGATTTCTTATGTTTTTGGGAAAATGAAGTTCTGGTTGTTCTAGTTGTTGAATATGAATATGTATTTCCATGTATTTATGACTACCTCATTAGTTTAATTTTGATGCTTAGTAGTTATGCTAAAAAACATTAAACTGTGGTAATATGGGTTATCATGGGGTGTAGTTAAAATGGAAAAAAATGTATTATCTAAACTTTGTAGTTAATTATGTATTTAATCAAATGGTAAAATTGTAATCATTATTTCTAGTATGAGATAAAAAATAATATAATATTCATGCATATGCTTGACCAAATAAATATATGCTACAGTTACTCCTATTTTTAACATGTTACAAGATGTGTTTGCTAGTAAGATGTAAACTATATGAATCTTGTGGTTGAATTGTATTTTGACCAATCTATTTTTATAATGTAGATTAAGGAGTGAGATGGACTTCACTAGCTTACTAGCATTGCAATCTCAGATGAAGGTAGTCCAATCAAGTGGTGTGTATGAAGTTGATTGATCTATAGATTTTTTTATATTACTATTCATAAAACTTTAGCCAAAGTATATTTAGTGAGGCATTATCATTTCATGAGTATGGTTTACATGTATGTGCAATATCTTGTAATAGATCAAGTTTTCTATGATACATTACATGTTTAGTTTAGTTAGAAGTCATACATCACATGGTTACTTGTTTGTCTCTCTAGATTCCCACACTATCACTATCTACTCATCTATGAAGGGAGGGCCATTTCCTGATTGGATTAGTGTGGGGGATTGTTGGTCTGTGTTTGGTGTGGAAAAACACTCGGATGATGCTTTCCTTCCCCATAGTAGTACTACTTTTCAAGATGGCACTTGAGATTACCATAGATACTGGAAGTTCAAGAACTATGCTTCGGGGGAGCCATGCATATTATTTGTACATTTTATTATATTTTACTTTTTATTTAAAATTGTCATGAAGAGTTGCAATTATTTACTATTTCACATTTATAGTGGTGACTATATATTTGTATCAGTTGTGGATAAGTTTGTAGACACTAGAAAACTACACTTATAGTTTTTTATAATTGAATGCCTTGGGACCCCATATAGGCCCTCTAAAAGCTTATTAACCCTTAACCAACCCCTCTTAACCTAACCAAATCACTAATGTCCTATTCACATACTACTATTTAAAATCACTATTCACTGTAGGACCCACTATCACTATTCATGATGACATGGCAAGTGACAAGCATGTGACATGGCAAGTGACATGAGAAGTGACATAGAAGGTGATATGACAAATGACATGGCTTGAAAGTGAGGTGGCTTGAGGTGGGACATCATACCCCACCTAGGACCCACCTCTAAGGTACCTAATGACATCATTAAGCACTAAAGGGCCCCTCCTTGGAAGTATGGTGCAATTTTCCCCATGAGACCATCATTTAACATGAATTTTTATCCTCATGCATGGAGAATGGTGCCAAAAGTCATGGGAAACTTAGCCAAAAGATGGAAGTGAGTGGTGGAAGGTATTTTGGACCCATATGAGCCCATGTGCATGATTCCCTCTCCATTTTGGACTCTTAGCAAGTTGGAAGACAAACCAACCAAGTGGGAGACCTATTGGCTAAGTGGGAATCTCACCCCCTTGTCTTTCATGACCACTCATGCACCCACATGGAGAATGGTACCAAAAATCATGGGGCACTTAGCCAAAAGACAAAATAGCTTGGTGAAAAGTCTTTTAGCCTCATTTGAGCCCATGTGCATGATTCCCACTCCAAATTGAATTTATGTGCAAGGTTGGAGACAAACCAATAAGGTGGGAATCCCACCACCCTTATCACCTTTATCATTTATGAGCTCAATTGAAAAATGGTGCCACACTTCTACTATTTCCTCTTTTGGCATGATTCTTCACAACAAATGCTATAAATATGACCTTCCCCCTTCACCCATGGTTAAGTTGAGTTTTGGTAAAAGAATTTTTGTTGCAAGTTTTCTACTTTGGACGGAGGCCAATCATCTTGGAGGAGATAAGGTCAAAGCAATGAAACTCTGCCAAAATTGTTTCAAGGTTTCTTCAACAACATCAATAACCATCTTCCATCTTAAGGTAATTTGTGTTGTTTTGTAATTTTAATTTCTTCCTTTATATCCCCCTTGGCCTCTTTTCTATTGAATTCTAAAACCCATTATTTAGCCTCTTCTTTCTTGAACATAACCACTTTACCTTTCCTTCACCATCTTCCCCTTTTGCCCTTTATTACTCTTACTCATTTATCCATTTTCCCTTTTACCCCTTTGGCATCATCACCCTTTTGGCCAACTCATACCTGTGCCATATTTACGTTCCTTATCCATTTGGATTCCTACCATCTTGAACTTCATCCCTTTGATTTCTTACCATAATTTACTCTTTCACCCATTATCCAACTTGTCCATTTATCAGCCCCAAACCAAAACAACAACCTTTGCTTTAACTAATTTTCAGCACTAGTGTTAACCAAACTAGTTGCCTTATTTTAGTTATCTTAGTAAAGTATTTAATTGTCTCAGTCAATTTGTTGTTATTTAATATATTTAATTTCAGTTTTTTGTTTTAAATGCAAGAAGATTTCATTTTTATTTATAGAGTTAAATATTTAAAATAGGTGGATTAACAACCTCCTAGAAAGCTTTCATTTTTAGGATCTAGCTCACGCTAGGCAATCCACCCATTTACTTATCTAACAAAAAAATTTATGACAATGTTTTTTTATTTTCAGGTATTCTTTCCTAGCCAAAAAAAGTTCTTCACAACTGTGTATATTCAACACATGCACTTCCAACAGGTTTTTCTACAATCTCGTAACAATTTTTTTTTTCAAAACTAGAAAAAAAGTAAAAAATTAGATAGAAACATTTTGGCATGTCCAATGGGACCCTTGAGTTTTCTTTGGTTCATAAATGTTTTAGGACATTTATAATTGCATTAGTGAAATTCATTTAGTTTCATTCTTATAAAATTAAGCTTTCTTTTTTTCTTTACAAAACACAAGTTTTAGTTGCATTTTTTTTAGAAAAGTTTAAATTTTATTTTCTTTGCATTTCTAAGAGATCAAAAACTAAAAAGAAAGAAAAGAGCATTCATCCTAGGATTAAGATTGCATTTTCATGTTGCATTTAGGTGCATTTTAGTTGTTTTTATTTTCATCAAAAAGAAATCAAAAAATTCTTTTTGGTTAAAGTTAAATGCATATATTGTTTGCTTGCTTATCTTAGTTCACCTAGATTAATTAAGCAAAGAAAATTGATCATATAACCACAAATGTTATACAAATCAAACCAATTACACAATAAACACATCAAACATACTTGAAATAAGGCCTGACTAGGATTTCATCACCTAGCGGATCACCTTACCCTTTCCTCGTTATCATACTTAGATTTAATCATCGAGGAGATAACCAACTCAATGCTCTGGTTGAGTATAAACTCTGGATAAATAGTATAAAGGTTAAGTACCTACATTGGTTGTGGGATTATGATGTGAGGGGATCAAGCTCCAAGTATCAAGACATGTATCTGATCCAATACAGACTTATTTTTGAGCACCTAAACGTAACCGGAAACCAAACATAGATTGCTTTCTAGGATCTATTCAAGCCAATTTACTCTTCACATTTTTTTGAGGCACAAGCCAAAAGATAGATTAAAAAGATTTCTAGGACTTAATGCACTCTTAGTGAATGCATTATTTTCCTTGAATCTTTTTTGATTTCTCTTTATTTTGAGGTGCAAGAATGTATCATTCCTTTCCCATTTTCTCATATTATTCTTACTCACTAATAGTGAAGGGACCTTGAGGAACAAAAATCGCTACCAAGTCAACCAATCTCTTCCACCTCTCCATCCATGGAACATGATTTTGAACCCTTAGACTCCCCTCACTCTTCAAAAAGTCCTATTTAGATAATCCCACCTATAAATCTACCTTATGGCATGCCTCTCCACCTCATGGGGGGTACCTCCACTACCACGGGTACTACTCAACCTTTAGTTACCCAAGCCCTATCATTGACCAACAATCCCCTTGAGGCTACCATCCAAAATCAACCAACCTAAACTACCACTGCCCTTATACCACCTACCAATCACTCCTCCACAATAGGAATGCCTACCTCTAGCACTACCCATCTCCCTCTAATTACCTCTAACCCATCAAATACTACTCCACTTAAAATTTTTTGGTGTCCATACCCTCCATGTTACCACCGATTAGTACAAAGGTCACTACCCTTCTATTAACCACTAACCCAACTACCACTCCTACCCAACAAAAGACCTTTAGTTATATCCATAATCCAAAAGGGCATATGCCTACTACCCAACCACCCAACCATTGATATCCACATACCAATATATCCCTTTTACCCAACCATTGACATCCACATACCAATATGTTGCAACCCCTCAACCTTCCACCCACTATCAACATGTTTCTCAACCACCACCACAAAATGCATCCTAAAACCTTCTAGGTGCTCAACCCCAAATGGAATTCATGAATATTATCATGGACAAGATGACTACCCTTGACTCATCCATCTTTAGAGCCCATAATCTCTTGTCCTATGATCAAATTTGAAATGAGCCTAATCACCCTTCGGTCCTTATCAGACCTTATCTGACCCAGTAAGAACTTAAAAAATTTACCAATTTTAATAGTAAGGAAGACCCTCAATAATATTTAAGAGTGTTTAGGCATTCATTCTACTTGATTTCCCATGATGACACTCTTTTCCTCCATACCTTTTCTATGTCATTATATGGACTAGTATTGGATTGGTATAATGCCATACCTCAACATTCCATCTTCTCCTTCAACCAACTATCCAAAAACTTCTTGGATCACTTTTTGATCAATATATCCAAGAAAGTTTCCCTTATTGACCTCTACTCTATCTGACAATTCGAGGATGAGTCCATTGTCGATTTTGTGGCTTGTTAGAGGAACCTAATTAGCCAACTTTCCTTTTCTTTTCCTCAACTCAAACTTAGAGAGCTCTTTGCTTGGGTGTGTGTCAAACATATCTCATCCACATTACGTGTCCAAAGCTTCTAAACATTTGATGAAGCTTTTACCATGGCTCACAAACTAGAGAACAAAGCCATTGATGAAGGAAAGTTAAAGTTGAAGAACAAGAACTCAACTTACAAGCCCAATGAGCCCTCTTCTTCCAAACCAAACCACCAAACTAATCCCAAAACAAAAAATAAATCAACCACCAATGCTATTATCCTCAAAGCATTACCTCCACCATCTACCAACAAACAAAACCCAAGGAACCAAACCTCCATATCCTCTAATTCTATAAACCAAAACCCAAGGAACCAAACTTGGAGCAACCAAAAGTAATTAACTCCACTTGGGGAACCCTATGATTTTATTTTGGATAAGTTATTAAAAGATAATATCATCCAACATCCACCAATTAAACCACCCTAATAGTTTAATTTTTCTCACCCTGTGTTGGGTTGGTATAATGAAAATGACCATTGTGCCTTTCACCGAGTCATATAACATGATATCAATAGGTGCAATACCTTCAAATACCTTATCTAGTCCCTCATTGACAAGGGGGGCTTAGATTGGACAACCCCAACACACCACCCAATCAAGCCCTTGACATATTTAGGCAACCTTTTCCAAACCATGTTCCCATTAAAAATGAGAGTAACAACATCGAATGCTCTCCTAACACTCATACTGTTAACATGGTTCTTGACACACTCATTGATAAATAACCCATTCACCAATCTACCAATCCCCCTCTGCTTATTGAAATAGTATAATTACCTTCTACCTTTTTAGACATCCAAAAAAAGGAAATAACAATATCCACACCTTTGATAGAGGTTACCACACCCATCTCCCCTATTATAGAAACATCCATTCCATCTTTGGAAGCTATTTCACAAGACAAGATAACTTCACCCAGCAAACCTCTAAATTCAAAACCTTCCATCAAAAACCAAGACAAAGGTAAGGGGACCAAACTAGAACCTCTAACCCCTTCTTTGGTAGACCAACCTAGCCCTTGTAAACCAACCAAAACCTACTCCAAATTAATTGAACCTCAAACACCTAAACCCACCAAGACAACTATAATAACCAAACCCCCTCCAAAACCAACAACTAAAGCAACCAAAGAGGTAAGACTACCCAAAGGCCCAAAGCCTAGAATTTTACCTCCATCAACCTTGCCCTCCATTTTGGGTCCTCATCCCTCTACCTTGAGCATGAAGCCCATTCTATTTACCAAAACCCCCACACCTTTTTTGGTTACACCTTCACTCTTGCTTCTTAATGTACCTCTTTTTACTGCACCAACAGTACCTAAGTTACCTACCTGACCATCCTACACCTCCATCTCATCAACCATCTTACCTAAACCAAAACCATCAACCAAGCGTACTACCTTACCTAAGACACCTATCACCAAACCTACTTCCAAATAACCTTCTACCTCAACACTCAAAACAAAAATCACTAAACCTTTACCACCCTTAATCAAGTCTTAAAAAACTATTCTCTAATGGTTATTGAAAACCTCTTCCTTGAGCTTACCACCCATCAAACCCTTTGACCCTTCACATCCCAAACCATCATCGTTTAATTTGATTTATTCATACCATAAGACACCTAACCATGATATGAAGAATTGTAAGGCTCTCCAAACTCTCATCCACCACCTTTATGTGGAGGATGATCTATTAATAGATGAACCTCCTATGTCACCCATACCAACCCAAACAATAGCCATATCTACCCAACACTTACCTAAGAGTGAAGATGAGTCTGACCACTCTACTACCTCACCCTCTCATTCTATCCATACTATCAATGTGGTCACTAGATCACAACAAAATGATAAAGGGAAGGCTAAGGTGTCTATTCTTTGGACTTACCCCTCTTCAAACTCCCAAGCAAACCACACCCAACCATCTCCATCTTCAAGCAAAGATAATGTATCTATCTTAGGTTCCCCCCAATCTAAACCTTCATACCCCAACCCATATGTAATATCTATCTGGAAATCTATCCTTAAGCATTTTCACCAGAACCTTGAAAAAATGAGCTTATATGAGTTGATTTCTACTTATACCCATCACCTCTAAGAACTCATATAGGCCTTATAATCTATCAAGGTCCAACCTAATGACACTCAACCTATAGCTACATTTGTTGGTGCACTCCAAACTTCCAACCTTGTCACCTTCAAGAATTTAAAACTACTTTTTGTCCACCTTGAGGACCCAGATCCCCCACTCTTCATTACCACATACATCAACCAAACCCATGTCAAAAGGGTGATGATTGATGGGGGAGATAGCATTAACATCATATTATCCTATGTTTATAACCAACTTGACTTACCAGACAATATCATGTCAGAATCCACTTCTGTCCTCTAATCCTTTAATGACACCATGGCCACTACCTTGGGAACTGTCATCCTTTATATCTGTGTGGGACCCCACACACTCTATAAAATATTCTATGTGGTATAAGGAGAATTCAAATACAACATCTTATTGGGATGACCTTAGATTCTCTCCATGGAATGTGTTCCCTCTAACCTTTATTGATGCATTAAGTTTGAGCATGAGGGCCAGGTCACTAATATCGAAGTAGACCCAAATTTTTTCTCAACATGAAACATGACCTATCACCCTAACAATGTCCTCATATAGCCATTTAATGCACCTTTAGAAGTTACATCCTAAACATAAACCATCAATGAAATGTCAACTATCTCATCCATCCCTTCTTCATAGATCCCCAGAGGGGATCCCTTAGGATCTATGTTCTAACAATTCTTGTTAGGGGAATATCACCTTATATCATTGGATGCTCTCTTGACTCATCAAGAATATGGGAACCTCAAACATGACCCTTCCTAGGACCCTAACATTAGAACCATCATCCCTTTCAGTCCCCCCAACCATCAAATGAACTTCATCTATGGGTGACTTGATCGACCACTTCTTACTCCCATCACTACCTCTTTCATACGACCATTCACCTCTAACTTTTCCTACCTTGATAAACCAAAATTCACTAAATTATACCTTCATAGGTGTGCTTGGAAGGGATTTGGTCTGGGCCAGTATGAATAAGGACCTCATGATTTACCTTTAATCAAAACCCAAGAACCTCACGAGTCATTTAGCCTTGGGTTTTTACCACCTGAAGAACCCAATAATTCACCCAAACCTATTGACACCATCAAGGAAGACATCCCTTCCTCACCAACTTAACCTCCTCTAAATTCTAAGGATTTTGATATCATTCCTCCTAATTTTTTTATTAACATCATTAGTTTAGGTCCCCTAACCTATCAAAAGAGTGGCCAAATTCAAATCCTTCCTCTCATCCATCCTAAAATGATAGATTAAGATTATCCTACCATCAATAGCATCCAACATCAAGATGATGATTCTATTCTCACCTACCTTAGTGCCCTAGATTCTTCAATCCATAAATCTCTTCCTTCTGAATCCTCAACCATGTTGAATGATTCCACCATAGATATAAACTTAGGCATTATGGACAACCCCCACATTGTTAAATTGGGTCAATCACCTAAATTCCCAAAGAACTTCGAGACTTATCCTCTTTCCTCTAAGACTACATCATAGCATTCACTTGGTCTTATAATGATATTCCTGGGATTGACCCCACCATTTCTACC
This sequence comes from Torreya grandis, assembly GCA_037957365.1. Taxonomy (NCBI): domain Eukaryota; kingdom Viridiplantae; phylum Streptophyta; class Pinopsida; order Cupressales; family Taxaceae; genus Torreya; species Torreya grandis. Next base: position 3,040,867 of record JARHVA010000784.1, on the reverse strand, counting down.
CATAACATAGTCACTCATTGTGATGCCAAGCTTGTTAAATAGAAACTTTGATGCATGTATCCTTGCATAGCTCTTCTCATCAAAGAAGAGATTCAATGTCTCCTATCTATAAACTTCATTCAAACCAATGACTACCTCCAATGGGTCTCAAATATTATACCTATCACTAAAACCACTAGGGGTCTAAACATTTGTGTGGACTTTCATGGCCTTAACCTCGCCTGCCCCAAGGATGAATTTCATCTACCTAGTATTGACTAGCTTGTTGATCTTACAGTCAGCCACGAGATGTTATCTATCATGGATGGGTTTTTAGGTTATAATCAGATCTTGATTACTCCTAAAGATCACCATAAAATTGCCTTTACCACTCTTTAGAATTTTTTTTCTACAGAGTCATACCTTTCAGGTTAAATAATGTTGGTGCAACTTACCAACGAGCCATGACCTACATATTCTATGACCTCATCCAAACCATCGTAGAGGACTATGTCGATGATCTCTTGGAAAAATCCAAATCTCACCAAGATCATCTAAAAGTTCTCAACATTATATTCAAACACCTAATCCATTTCCATGTCAGACTCAACCCCAATAAATGTGTTTTTGGGGTCCTTTCAAGGAAGCTTCTTGGATTTATCATCTCCCTTCGATGAATTAAAGTAGACCCTACTAAGGTCAAGGCAGTCTTAGAGATGCCTCCTCTTACCAACCTTAAACAACTCCTTAGCCTACATGGAAAGATTCAATCCATTCATTATTTCATTTCCTAGTTTTCAGACTGGTGTCAACCTTTCCATCACCTTCTAAAGAAGGATGGTCTCTTTCAAATGGAATGGAAATTTTAAAAAAACATTTGAATCTCTCAAATAGTACCTTTTATCACCACTTATCCTTATCCCTCCTAAGGATGACCTCCCCTTTCACCTATATATCTCTACCACTAACCATTCCCTAGGGGCCATGTTGGCTCACTGAGATGAACAACACAAAGAGCAAGTTGTATACTACATTAACTGCTTATAAAATATGAGACTTGATATACCCATACCAAGAAACTTTTCTTAGCCTTGACTTTTGTGGCCACCAAACTCTCTAACTACCTTCTTAACCATAAAACCTATGTCATAACTAGCATTGACCCACTCAAGCACATGCATTCCAAGCCATACCAAAACTAGTGTATGGCCAAGTGGCTTATGGTCTTAGCAAAATTTAATCTTGAGTTCCTTCAAAAAAATCCAATTAAAGGGCAAGCCATTATCAACCAATTGGATGAAGCACCTTTGATAGATAACCAACCACTTCCTCTTGAATTCCCAAATGAATCCATCACTACTCTCTCCAAAGATGACATAACCTACCAAATGACTATGTTCTTCAATGGTTCGAAGTGCCAACAAGTTGGGGGTGATGGAGTTATCCTCATTCCTCTCGATGGTGAACCCTTTCCTCTTTCCTACAAACTTGAATTTGAATGCACCAATAATATGGTTGAGTATGAAGCCCTAATCATAGGTCTCTGAACCTCTCTAGCCTTGGGAATTAAGACCATCAATATATTTGATGATTCCCAACTCATGGTTAACCAGGTTAATGTATCCTATCAATGTAATAATGATGTCTTATATAAATACAAACTTTTAGTTGACAAACTCTTAGCATCATTTGAATGTTACATGGTCCAATAGGTTCCTTGATCTACCAATAAATTCATAGATATAATGGCTTGCCTTGCTTCCCAAATCCCTTCTCAGCCTTCTAATTCAAAAATATTTGTCACCATTCATTATTTTACTATAACCTCTTATAACCAATCTAAACCCCCTACCATTTGTAATGTGGAGAAATCCCCATCTGACATTTAGTATGACCAAACTTTTAACTACCTCAACCTAGACATCGTTCCTTCTAACCTCTCTAAGAATGCTTGAAGAAACTTTATTCAGAGTACCTCTCATTACACCATACTAGGGTGAATCCTTTACAAACATGGTTTTGACATCCTCCTTCTCTATTGCCTATGTAGCCATGAAGCTTCCCATGCTATCAAATAAATGCATGATGAAATCTATAGGACACATTTTAGTGGCCTAGTTGTTGCTAAACACATCTTCTGCCTTGGTTACTATTGGCCCGCCCTCAACCAAGACTATTTTTGTTATGTAAAAAAGTTTTTAAAATGTCAACAACATGCTAATTTACATCATACACTAGCCAATGGCCTCCAAGTATCTAAATACTTTTGGCCTTTCTTGTAATGGGGGCTCAATCTCATTGGGGAAATCAACCCCCATTTTTCACAATGACATAGCTCCATGATCACAACCACCAAATATTTCACCAAGTGGTGGAAGCTATCCCTCTCAACTCAACCAAAGTGGAGAAGATCATCTTCTTTATCAACCATCATATCATCTACCACTTCAGTGTTCCTCATAAAATTATTATCGATAATGGTAAATCTTTAAAAAACAAGAAAATTTAGGGTTTGTATGATGTGTTTGGCATTGACCTAAGTTTTTACACACCTTACCATCTATAAGTAAATGGACAGGCAAAATCCTCTAACAAAATATTTAATAAAATGCTAACCAAAGTAGTCAGTGTTTTAGGTCAAGATTGACATTTGCACATCCCCTTAGTTTTATGGGCCTATCACATTAGCATTCAAACCTCTATGGGTGCTACCAATTTCTCTCTAGTATTCAAAGCAGAGGTAGTAGTACCTCTTGAAGTCCAAATCCCATCCCTTTTCATATCTTTACAAGAGCTCATCTCTGAGGATGATTATCATCAGTGTTATTTGGCTCAGCTTGAGTTACTTGATGAGCATCATCTAACTTCCCTTAACCATCTTCATGTCTATCAAGAATACATCAAACATTCTTATAATAAACACATCAAAGCATGATACTTCAATATTAGATACCTCATCCTAAAGGAAAACCAACATGTGACCAGCATGGAAAAAAGTAAACGAGGCAAGTTTGATTTCAATTGGCTTGGACCCTACATCATGACCCATAAGTATGGATCAAGATCTTATCATTTATACTCCCTTGAAGGTAAACTAGAACCTAATCCTCTCAATGATTCACATCTACGTCTATTCTTCTATTAAATAAAGATCAAGCTCACATTTTGTCCATCTTAAGCTCATCCCTTGATTAATGATATTTTCACCTTCACCCATCTTCCTCCTCTCTTTTTGAGGATAATTGATTACAACATAGAACCATATGATTAATCATCATAATCATAGCCTAATCCTAAATATAGGTAACATGGCTCTATCTATAGCATGGTTCTCATGGATACTTTTCATCTCTAACAAGATGGAATCCCATGGTCATTGTCTCCCAAACCACCTCCTTTCACCTATAATTCAAACCTCATGTTAAAGTTTTTCCCTTGTAAAGGTAAACCTATGAACCTAATTAGACTTGTCAATGTCTAAGAAAATCACATCCAAAAATAATTTGAATACAAAAATGTTACTTGGGTCAATATCTTAAGCATTGTAGACCGCTCCCTTAAAGGACAACTACCCAAAAAAAAAAAATTGCTTGCACTAAAGGTAGACTGCTCCCTCAAAGGATAACTAGTAAAGGCATTAAACAAAGCATCTAGAATTAGACCACTCTATTAAAGGATGGCTAAGTCAACTTTGTTAAAAATAGATCAATTTACTGGAAGCTTCTCACATCGATCAACTTCCCATATACATCAATAAAGAAAAATACCCACTATCACAATCAAAACAAATTCTAAATAATCTTGAAAGCTGCAATCAGCTCTCAAACAAAATAATAAGAGGGAAGCCATAATAGACTTTCACATGTAGACTTCTCGCATTGATCTGTCTACATCTAGCATATGACATGGACTTGTCTATTATCATTCTTAGGTCACTTATAGAAGGGCCAAACTTACCCACATAAGGTTACCATACATATTACCCTGTATCCTTCACACCACCTATCACTCATATTCCATTTATACTATATGTAAATCAATAGATTTTGAGCTTACTTGGCACACTATGATCAAGAAAATTGTTTTACCAACTAATGCATATTAACACAAAGCATTCAAAAGGCTTAAGTTCTTTAAGTCAATCCAATTTTGGGTTTTATTTTACTTTGTACTTGTCAACAAATAAGCATTATACCTCATTTCTTATTCTCTCCTCATTGAGTCATGTATTTTTCATGTATTTTTCCACATCTACTATGGTTATCTAACCTAATTATGTACCACCACTATCATCCATCAAATCATCATAACCCTAACCATGAACATCAAAACCCCTCAACCCATATTTGATGCACACCCTTTCTACACAAACATTCAAAAAAACTAAACCATGTGGTCCATCAAATTAGGGCAATCCATTTGAGAACCATTCTCTAACCCTTGTTGAACTACATTGGCCTAATGTCCATGAACTATGTAGGCACTGCTTGACTTCTAAGTGTAGTTTGGCCACTAACAACTAGTTACCCTTCCTTTTTTCTTCTCATTAACTTCCATTGCTAACAATGTCCTTGTGCTTAGGGCATCCTATATTAGGAAAGCTTTGTATTTTTCCTAACATCCTTATACTTTAACATCATCTAATACTTCCTCTATATTTTTTCCCAAGTTCTACGAGAACTACATTGGCCTAAGGTCTTTTTGGACTATGTAGGTAGTGCTCAGTTACTGAGGTTAGCTCAATTGCATCCTTTATTTTGTTTTCCCATCTCACCTATAATCTCATCCTCCACTTCTCTATCTATCTCCTCACCACCTCCCTCCCTTTAGCTTATCAATCTCTTTTAACCACTTTTCTAGCTTGTCAATCTCTTTTAACACAAGGATTGAAAACCTTCTTCATTGGCCCTTATTATCTCCCATAAAGCCACCACCTACTTTGTTTTGCTGGCCTCCCCACCACCTTTCCTTTTGCATGCTTTGAAGCTCACTACCCCACCCACTTTTCATGTTTTTTATCCCTCTCTCAACTTCTTACCAAACATGCCCTTTATCCCCTTTGTCTTCTTCCACCATCCTCATCCTTGCCCCTTACCCTTGGAAACATGTCATACCCTCTTCCTCACTCTCTTTTCCTCAGCAATTCCACATCATCCTATTCCTTTGCACACTGATGGACACTTTTCCCTCCTTTGCTACCACCTTCTTACTACCCTTCCACTGATTCTAAACTACCTTCATTCCAATTCTTAGTTCTTATTTTCCTCTTTCTCATCTTTTCAATCTAGCATACTTTCTATTCCTTCTAGCATCTCATTTTTTTTCTTACGTGTGCTACCACTCTCTATCGATTTTCCACTCTTCCCACCTTTTTGATTTTTTCCTTCACAACTAGCTTATAATTAGGTCTTTATCCTTTGAGAAACCTTCCATAATTACCCTTTTCTTATTATCAATTATAGCCTTTTACACTTTGCATTCCCCTTTTCCTCTTTCCATCTCGATACTCACTTATCTTTTGCATCCATGTGAGTGTCCATGATTTATATCCCTACTTCAATTCTTCCTTTTTTTTCTTATCATACCTTATCTTCATCCCTTATTTTCATCTCATGCCCTTCCATTGTGTTCCTCTATTTCTTCACCACCTCACCACTTTTTGACTTGTTAATCTCTTCTAATCACCCATTCAACTTTTCAATCTCTTCTAACAAGATGATTAACACATACTTTATCTCTTTAGCTTCTTATCCACCCATCCTTTGCTTCCCCTCATTTTTCTTAACCCCTTTCCCATTTTCCATCCCATTCTCATCTCCAACACCACCATCTACTTTGCTTTGTTATTCCTCTCCTTTCCTATCATCATCCATGATTACTTGGTCACATCTTCACCTACTTCTTCACTCTCTTGTCATCTTTTTTGTGTCCTCATTTCACTCCTTTTCCCTCCTATTTCATGTATTTCCTTGTTTTTCATTTTCATCACCAAACTATTTTCTCCTTAGTCTTTTTTAGACCTATTTTCAAACCTTTCATGGCCTCCCATATCTCTCATCCTCCCCTTACCATTCATGATTGCTACACTTCTTTCCCCATCCTTTTCAATTCTCCAATCTGTCATTATTTAGTGCATTCCTCAAACCCCCATATTTTACCTTTTATTTCTCTTTTCTCCATTTCAATTCATTTTTTTCATTTCCCTTGATGACATTCCTTGTTCTTCCCAACCTTTTTTTTCCCTCCTCTATGTCTATGCTTGGCTCCTTCCATCCTTCTCCACCTTCATCTTTATCTGTGACCTCATTGTCTTCTTTACTTATCTCTTCATCCATCTCCTAGTCTGCCTTCACCTCATGCCCTATTAGATCCCTATTATTTTCTCCCATTGACACTCCAACTTATCACTCATTAGAGTGTGGTCATCATTTTTATTGATTATACATGCATATACATGTTTGTTTCCTCACATCCTTAAATCTCTTACTTTAATGCATGAAACATTTTCAGGTTCGTTGCTTCAAAACATCCATTTATTCCTTCAATATCTCTATCTATTCAGCATGAGTCCTCCTTTTGTCCCTCTCCAGCTATTCCATTCACCCTATTCATCACCTCTTTAACCTTTAAAACCCTCTACACATTTTGCATGTACTTGATAGAGTGTGATTAATACACCCTTTTTTAGCCTTCAAAGCATGCTCATGTAATGCATTCATAGGGATTATGTTCATTAAGCCAAGCCTACTTTAGGTCTATTTTTATTTCTTATCATAGAAGGAACACCGTTCCCTCTTCTCATCCTAATATGCTTAATTGAAATTTTCATTACGACATTTATCTCTTGATTATATTCTTTACTTTACCATTAGTGTCATTTGTTACCTTATCCCATCTACTTTACTTTAATCAATATTATAATAACCATAAGCATAGAAATCATAACTATAACATTCATGAGTATCCACATAACCCTAAGCATAATAACATTCAAACAATGACATCCAACACATTTTGTACATATTTACAATAAACTATGCAATATTTTATTTAGGGTGTGAGGAGTCACATGACATATACAAAGTTATCAGACTATCCATCTAAGGCCTCTACATACATGATTTTCCTACCTAAGCATTAGGCCAATTATCTGGTGACTTTAGATTTATGCTCAACCATCCTTCTACTTGATTAATCCCTAAACTAACATCCATAACATTCCCTATCTCAGTAGCTACTAAAGGGTGTACTTTATTCTCCTCTTATACATTCATCCCCATAGGGAAAAATCATATTTCATTCTAGGTCTTTCACCCTACTCATCCATCACATCCATTACATCACTCTAATCTAGTTGTTCTGCTCACCCTATATCACTGATTATTGCCTTAGCACACATCCCCTTAGACAGTGAGGATTCCCTCTATGGACAGGTTGAAGGTCATGTTATCCAACCCTGCACCTTGCATAATGAAAGTCTCACCTTCTTCACTATTGAAGAGGTAAGAGTTTAAGCTAAAGCTCAGGCTATGAGTCACTTTCCTTTTGATGTTGGTTTAACAACACTTCCATTATCACCATTACATGTTATAGTATTTGGTAGATATGCACATTCACTATGTAGATTAGTTTAGGTCATGAGGGTTACTAATTATCTTTGCCATTGCTTCCATTATTTGCCATCTTCAACCTCTGGTGGTTCTCTACACCTTGAATAACCTCAAAAACCAAATGACTTCATGATAGGTATTCATTCTTACCATGATTATTTAAATAGATTACTTGACCATTCTTCCTTGTCAACATGATTATCCATTCTACTAATGGGGAACATCCTATGATATCATTGATTTCATTGAATATTATTCCCACTTGAAATGGTCATGTTTACTTACCTTTTCATGTGGACACGTAGCCCTCGATCCAATTGGTCATCTCAATAGAGTCATTATGCACTGTCATGATGTTTTTTTTAATCTCCCTTATCATTTGATCCACATCTACTATCTTTGTTTACTTTGACATCTAGTAGTCCTTATGGGCATGGTAGTCATTTGCATCACCTTAACCTAGTTGACTTAAGTTGGCTTCTAGCCTTGGGCCACTACAATGGTCTCACCTCCAAAACTAATACTTTTGTTAGTGGTGGTAGCTCCCAAATGCTTGCCACTATAGAAGCTCCCTCATCTTATCTAATTGTATAATCAATATCCTAGACTATGTAGATCCCTGCTAGTAGGGCCTCTTCTGGGTGGAACCCAAAGTCCTTAGTTCTAAGTAATTTGGATAAAGGATGCAGATATGGAAACTATTTGTCTAGCCTACCCATGCAGCTCTTAAGTTAGGCAAGGTCCATCCTCTATCACTCACCATGATACCAAATTCTAACTCATAAAATCTACTTAGCCATCAAAAAAATTCTTGACAGGTCATCACTTTGCTACTACCCTTAAAACTTAGCTCATAGTGGTGATGAACCTTTGCCAAAGAGACTATGTAGATCCTGATAGACACCCACCTCCTAAAACTTGGCTTGTAGTGATAGATGTCAACACTATGCTTATACCCTTGCATAATTTTAGAAGGCATAACCTCCTCATGAAGGTACCTCTTCTGTGGCTTAACTCCATCAGAGGACATTTGTGATGCTTAGCCTTTTGTTACCCACTTATTTATCCTACCTTACCCATCCATGTTTTCTCCTCCTAATGCATGTGGGATTATTATGGTGACTATTCACCAATCTACACCATGACAACCATTACCAAACTATTAACCCAAACCTAACCATGTGGTATATCACATTAAGGTATCCCATCTAAACTCCACTCTGAACTACATTTGGCCTAATGTTTTAATAGATATCACATCCATAGAGCTATGTAGGTAGCATCCACTTACCTAGTGCATATGGAGTCAGCTCAGCCACCCCCTACTTGAACCCTTTCCAACCACTCTCTCTAACTAACTGACCATTCGACCACATCTACCTCAATATTAGTTGTTTAGATCCAAACTACTACATTTCTTTGTGACAACCTTGCCTAGGCCATTTTGACTACACCAACTAACCTTGCCATGTTGTAATGTTCATGACTTGACCATTTGGGTTGTTTCACAGGAACACTTCTTACCTTGAATACCTACAACCAACCCCAACCCTATCTAGATCACTTGATAGGCATGACCCAATCAACTATGACTAATGTTGTGGATTGATTACCCCCAATATATGTCCCTCTAGACCCAAACTTAAATTAACCAACATTGGAAACTTTAGTTTATGTGTGATCTTGAATACCGCACCTAGTCACATTTTTTGTGCATGTTTGCATCTTGAATACCCAACTACCTTATGGCACCACCTAGTGCCTCCCCACCAATCACTTATTAAACTTGTACCTAATTCTGCTTTACCTCATCAACTCCTAGTTTGAGTGGAAACACCTCCTCCCATACTTGAGTCATCTTGACCTTCAACCAAGTGATTTGTTTTTATTTTGTAGCTTGTTAATTCAAAGTTGCATGATAGAAAAGGGCAAAATATAGACACTAAAAAACTACACACTTACTTTTTTTGATGATTGAATGACTTAAGACCCCCTAAAGGCCCCCTAAAACCTTTTTAACCCTTAACCAATCCATCTTGACCTAACCAAATCACTATTCTCCTACTCACATACTACTATTCAAAAGTACTATTTATTATCACTATTCATTGTGGGATCCACTATCACTATTCATGATGACATGGCAAGTGACAGGGCATGTGACATGGCAAGTGACATGGAAGGTGATATGGTAAATGACATGGCTTGAAAGTGAGGTGGCTTGAGGTGGGACATCATAACCCACCTAAGAGCTACTTCCAAGGTACCTAATGAAATCATTAAGCACTAAAGGGCCCCTCTCTAGAAGTATGGCACAATTTTCCCCATGGGACCATCATTCAACATGTTCTTTTGTCCTCATGCTTAGAGAATGGTGCCAAAATTCATGGGACACTTAGCCAAAAGATATAAGTGAGTGGTGGAAGGTATTTTGGATCCATATGAGCCCAAGTGCATGATTCACTCTACATTTTAGACTCTTTAGTAAGTTGGGAGATAAACCAACCAAGTGGGAGACCTATTGGCTAAGTGGGGATCTCACCCCCTTGTCTTTCATGACCACTCATAAACCCCACATGGATAATCACACCAAAATTTATGGGGCACTTAGCCAAAAGATAAAATAGATTGGTGAAAAGTCCTTTGGCTCCATTGGAGCCTATGTGCATGATTCCCACTCCAAATTGGACTCATGTGCAAGGTGAGAGACAAACTAACAAGGTGGAAATCCAACCACCCTTTTCACCTTTTTCATTTATGAGCCCACTTGAAAAATGGTGCCATACTTATACTATTCCCTCTTTTGGCATGATTCTTCACAATAAATACTATAAATATGACCCTCCCCCTTCACCCATGGTTAAGTTGAGTTTTGGTAAAAACATTCTTGTTTTTGGTTTTCTAATTTGGAGAAAGGCCACTCATCTTGAAGGAGAGAAGGTAAAAACAATGAAACTCTGCCAATATTGTTTCAAGGCTTCTTCAACAACATCAATAACCATCTTCTATCTTAAGGTAATTTGTGTTTTTTTGTAATTTTAATTTCTTCCTTTCTATCCCCCTTGGCCTCTTCCTTCTTGACTTCTAAACCCCATCCTTTATCCTCTTCCTTCTCAACCATAAGCCCTTTACCTTTCCTTCACCATCTTCCCCTTTTTCCCTTTACCAGTCTTACTCATTTATCCATTTGCCCTTTTGCCCCTTTGCCATCATCACCCTTTTGGCAAACTCATACCTTTGACATCTTTACCTTCCTTATCCATTTGGCTTCCTACCATCTTGAAATTAATCCCTTTTATTTTTTACCATCATTTACCCTTTCACCCATTAGCCAACTTGTCCATTTATCGACCCCAAACCAAAACCATAACCTTTGCTTTAGCTAATTTTCAGCACTAGTGTTAACCAAACTAGTTGCATTATTTTAGTTATCTTAGCAAAATATGTAATTATCTCAATAAATTTGATATTATTTGATGTATTTAATTTCAATTTGATATTTTATTTAAAATCATGTTTAATTTTTATTTATAGACTTAAACATTTAAATTAGGTGGATTGATAGCCTCTAAGAAAGCTTTCGCTTCTAGGATCTAGCTCATGCTAGCTAATCCACCCATCTACTTGTCTAACAAACAAGTTTTGTGGTAGTGTTTTATTATTTGTAAGTATTATTACCTATCCAAAGAAGAGTTATCCATAACCATTTGGATTCAATGTGTGTACTTCCAATAGGTTTTTCTACAAACTTATAACATAGTTTCTTTCTTTTCAAAACTAAAAAAAAAAAGCAAAAATTAGATAGAAACAAAGTTATGATTAATTTTCATATTTGCATTTTGACATACTCTCATGATGTTAGAGATCCATAATTTATGGTGTAACATGATTGTTGTTATTATTACATACGTTTATTTTATATAATCTCTGTTAGATTCTTAGGATGTAATCTATTTTGGTATATGTGTTTATTTTTTTTTAAAAATTATGCATTTCTAAGTAGATCCTAGTAGAGATGTTACATATGGTATCATAACTATGGATTTAAATTTAAGACCTAATGATTCCACTGATGTTTTCATATCCTTCTATTAATATAAATAAGGATGGTGAAAGTGAGAGTTTTAGATAGGTTCTTTCAAATCCTAATGATAGCAACCATCTATTTGATCTTAGTCAATTTATTGCTAAGTAGTCAATGAAGATAGACTAGATTCTCACAGTTATGAATGAGACTAGAGATTGGATTAAAACTCAAGAATAGGTGGTTTATGTCTATGAGGAATAGTAATATTAGGATAAAATTGAAGAGCATCTGTTTGAGTAGATAAATCCTCAAGATGCTAGAGCTCAGGTTGCTATAGAGTTGGCTAGAGACATGAGGAAGGTGAACCCACCTAAGTTTGATGGAACTATTCTGGGTGACAAAGTTGAGGCATGGCTAGCATAGATGGAGAAGTATTTTGAAATTAAAAACATTTCAAGGTCACTAGGGTAGTATGGGGAGCATACCAGTTAGTTGGTGAGGTAGTGATGTGGTGGGCCAACAAAAGGTTAAAAATGAATATGAATTTTACTACCACCACTTGGAATCAATTTGTGGCATTATTTAGATCATGGTGGCTTCCACAACTTTATTTTTATCTGATGCTCATAGATTTATAGAATCTGAAACATGGTGATACATTAGTGAATGAGTATTGGGAGTAGTTCACTTAACTACTAAAGTACAAACCTTGGTATTAGGGGGATGAGAAATTTAGGATCAAGAAATTTATCATGGGCTTGAGGCCTCAGATTAGTGGAGAAGTAGATGTTCATGGACCATCTAACATGGACCAGGTCTTTGAGAAGGTGGTAAAATAGGAGTAGAAGTTGAGTTCTCTTTTGCAGTCTAAGAATAAGTTCAATATAAGGTTTATAAATTTTGAATCAACCTTTAAGAAGAATAATTGGAAATAGAGGAGTGGAGACTCCAAGAAACAATTTGAAAACTAGAATGTCAAGTTCAATAATGGTTTGAGAAATAACAAATAGGGCAATGCATCTAAAGATGATTTCAAAGGAAACTAATAGAATGTCAAGAAATGACCACCAAGAGGATGTTTCATTTGTAGAGAGGATCATTATGGTTGTGATTATTCATAGGAAAAGCCAAAGGGTAAAGGCCCTAATCCTTAGTAGGGTATTTTTTAGTAGTATATTCATGTAACATTTGACAATCAATAAGCCAAATATCAAGCATTACCTATTGAGTTATCAGGTACTTTGTTTGACCATCCAGTTTCTAGTTTTATTGATACAAGATCCACTAAATGTTTTATAACTCCTAGGATGCTTAGTAAGTTTTATAAAAGAGTTGGTGTGATGGAAAATGCATGGTAAATATAGTATGAGAATGATTTAAAAGTCATGGTTGATATGTGTTTAGTCGAAGTAGATATTAGGTTGCCCTAATTAATAATAGTCATGGATTTATATGTAACATCTCTAGGATCATATGATGTGATCCTAGGAGTCAACTGGCTTATAAAACATAAAGCTAAGGTTGACTGCTATCTGAAGAAAGTTGAGTATCTTGATGATTTTGGGAATCAAACACAAATTGAAGTTGAGAAGAGAGAGATGAAACTTAGGTAGATTTTAGCTATGCAGCTTAAGAAGGCTCAAGGAAAGGAGTACCAAGCATTTATCATTAAGATAAATGAAATGGAGGAACCCAAGGAACCATCTCTCGAAGATTACCCATTTCTTAGAGATTTTCATGATGTGTTTCCAAAATAATTTTTGGGTTTGCCTCGTAGACGTGAGTTCAATTTTTCTATCAATATCATACCTAATTTAGAACCAAACTCTAAGGCATCGTGCATAATGACAACCATTGAGTTGGTTGAATTAAAGGCTCAAATTTAGGATTTTTTGGCTAAGAAGTTAATTAGGCCAAGCATCTCACCATGGGGTGCACTAGTTGTCTTTGTCAAGAAGAAGGATGGTACTCTTCATCTTTACATTGATTACAAAGTGTTAAACAAGGCAATCATTAAAAATAGGTATCCACTACCTCATATAGATTATATTTTCAATCAAATGTGAAGAGTAAAAGTATTTTATAAGATTGATCTTCGAGCGAGATACCATTAGTTGAGGATTTGGGATGAGGACATTCTAAAAATAATGTTCAGAACTCGATATGGACACTATGAGTTTACATTGTTACTGTTTGGATTGACTAATGCTCCAATAACATTCATGAATCTCATGAATAGTGTATTTAGAGATTACCTTGATCACTTTGTTTTAGTTTTTTTGTATGACATTATTATCTATTCAAAGAATGAATAGGAACACCTTCAACATTTAGAACTTATTCTGCAACGGTTATGGAAGCATAAGTTTTATGGCAAGTTATCCATGTGTGCATTTTTTTAGGAAAGAGTCTATTATTTGGGACACATTATCTTTATAGGTGGTATTTTTGTATATCGAGGGAAGATTAGATCCATTATATAATAACTAGCATCAAAGAATGTGCATGAGGTTATAATATTCATGGGGTTAATAGGCTACCGTAGAAGTTTTATTTTAAACTTTTCCAAGATAGCTAATCTAATTACTTCTTTGCAATGGAAGAATCATAGATTTATTTGGTTAGAGAAGTGCGAACTAACTTTTCATGAGTTGAAAACAAGGTTTAGATATACACTAGTGTTGAGAGTTCTGAACCCTAATGGCCATTTTCTAGTGATAATGAATGCATCAAGGGATGGACTAGGTGGAGTCCTTATGCAAGATGGTGTAGTGTGGCTTATGAGTCACAAAATTTAAAGCCATATGAGGTGAATTATGCCCCTCATGATTTGGATCTTGTAGCGATTATTCACACTTTGCAAGTGTGGTGGCATTTCTTGTTGGGAAAACCTTTTGAGCTCAAAACGTATAACTTGGAGCTCAAGTATATTTTCACCCAACCTAATTTGAATGCTCATAAGAGATATTGGCTTGAGTTTTTGTCTGAATACAATTTTGACATCAGTTATATTAAATGTAAGGAGAATAGAGTAGTTGATGCCTTCAATCACAAAAGGTGCATAACAACTTAGCTACTATCAAGAGTACCTTCAAGAATTGAGTGATTGAGTTCTCTCTAGGAGATGAATTTTGTATCAAGCAAGAAAAGCATTGTTAGAGAATACTCAGAGTCCTCAGTATAAAGGGTTTATTTTAGAGAGTGATGGTCTATTACATTATAATGGGTGGATGTATAAGTCAGATCAAGAGAATAAAAGGATCATAGTGCTAAAGGAATTACATAATTCCCCTTATTCAGGTTATCCAAGTGTAACCAAGCTCATGGCAGAGCTTAGACCACTATATTTTTAGAAAGGAATCAAGAAAGATGTAGTTGATTATGTGTCACATTGTCTGGAGTGTCATTGAGTGAAAACTGAGCATGTACATCCAATTATATTGTTATATCCACATAATATCCTAGAATGGAAATTAAAGGTGATCAACATGGACTTTATCCAAGGGTTATCGATGTCATAGAACAAGCATGATATGATCTTGGTATTTGTTGACAAACTAACCAAGGTAGCTCACTTCATACCAGGAAATTTGATAGATGATGCACCTACCCTTGTGAAGAGATTCATAAAGAAAGTGTATAGGCTACATGTATTTCCAAAGAAAATAATTTTAGATCATGATATGAAGATGAATTTAAGGTTTTGGATAACTTTAAATTTAGCTTTGGGTATGTAACTTAATTTTAGTATAACTTATCACCCAAAGACTAATGAATAGATTGAGAGAGTTAATCAGGTGCTTGAGGATCTTCTCTAAATGTACTACATGGACCATTAGTATAAGTGAGAATATTATCTTTCATTAGTTGATTTTGCATATAAAAACTCATACCAATCAACATTAAAGATGACACCATTTGAGGCAATTTACGGGAAAAGGTGAAAGACACCCATTAGTTGGGACAGGTTAGAGGACAGGGTAGTCTTCAGACCCAAGATGCTCTCAAATATGGAAGAGCAAGTTATACTAATTAGGCAGAGATTAAGTGAGGCCAATGATAGACATAAGAGTTATGTAGATCTAAAGAGGATAGAAAGGCAGTTTATAATTGACAATAAAGTGTTTTTACATGTTAAGCTATAGAAGAGCTTGATTAAGTTTGAAAATTCTAAAAAATTATCACCAAAATATGTGGGACCCTTAGAGGTGTTATAAGTGGTCAATCCTGTAGTGTATAGGCTTGTATTTTCACAAGTCCTAACTCTTTTATATAATGTCTTTCATGTTTCATATCTTAAGAAATATATAGCCAATCCTACGCATGTGTTGGATTGAAATGCTTTATAGGTTCTGGATCCGAGGGTGGTCACAATAGAACCAATCAGGATAATTGACACACACAAAATTTGTTTGCATAATATAGATATGTCACAATGCAAGGTCTAGTGGGACTAATACTCTAAGGATAATGAAACATGGGAGGACTATGATAAGTTCTTCAGGAGATTTTTATATGTATTTGCTTGATTAGATAATATTATACTATGATATTTTTAGTTAAGTAATACTATTTATTTCAGAACATATGTTTAAATAAGAGTCATCAGGGATGATGACTAGCTTTAGGGGGGAAGGATGTTGCATCCTTATTCCTTATTAAGCAAACTATTTGACTATTCATGGATATTTATAGTGGACACATATGATATTGGTTATATTTTTGACTAAGCTTGTGATTTATGTTATTATGGAATAGTAGAATATTGATTAGATACATGAGTGCTTACTGTGAGTTGGTTAATGCATGCATTTACATTTTGAGCATATTAATGTATTATTTCAATTATATTATTGTTATATGTTTATAATGTGATATGATCTAATTACTTACATGTTGTGAGGTGGATGCATGAGAACTCATCCCTCAAAGCATGCTAGAGGGAGAGCATCATTGGAGAGGGTAACATAGATGGAGATGTTGCAGGTCTATAGAGAAATGGCAAAACCCTGCAAAAACCACATTAATTAGTAAATGGTATAAATGCATTAAAAATAATTGCTTATGGTATGTTTAATTTTTTCTTGGGATATTGCTTTATGTGGTTTGCTGGTATAGGTAAATGTTGTAATGAATTCTTTTGTGTATGTGACACATCTTGTCATTAATGATGGTAAGAATAATTTAGGCAAAGGTAAATTTAAAATATAAGTTATTTGTAAATTTTAAAATTACCATTTAAAGTTGCTATAATATATTTGAATGCTAATTTGATTTAATAAAATTATGTAATTTTAGCATTCCATATTAAAAATATATTAAAAAATGGAAATTATCCTGGAAAAGAAAAAAAAGGAAAAAAGAAAGAAATTAAATAAAATAAAAACTAAAGACTAAAAATAGAAAATCTAAAAATAATTAAGTATATTAAATAACAAAAAAATAAAAAAAATCTAGGAAAAGAAGAATTGCTCCTATTTACTTAGGGAAGTTAGATAAAGTCAAAAGCTTATGCATTGGAGAAACAAATAAAGAAGGACATAGCTTGGGGAGAAGATCAAAGAAAAAGCAAGGGACACAACATTGAAAAGAACACAGAGAATTATGAAGTAGGTGTTGTAATTCAGTTTGTTAATTATTTTCTCAGCCTATTTGATTTGTGTGTTTGGTGGTGTGCTTGAATATTTGTTTTCTATACTCTCAAGTCACAATTAATTCATGTACTTCCCTGTAGGAAATGAAAACATATATGAAAACCCTTAAAATTATGGTATGCCTTATATATAATATGTATGGGTGATATTATGGATATGTGGAGTCTTAGCGTAATAAAAACTATCTTGGAAAATTAGACTATATATTAATCATATTATATTGTAAATATACAATAGGGGAAAATAATTTTCACTATAATTTATATTGAGAACTAGAAATTATCTGTGGCATCGTTGAGTTAGATAGGTAATGAGTTCTTTTTAAAAATTAAAAAAGCCTCTATGTGTTTTAGTTCCCATAACAATGTATAGGGTCACTGTTATTATTCCTTCAACATGCCTTAAACAAGGCACCACATAATTTGAAGTCACTATATTGTTTAATTATCTACAACTGGTTAATAATAATGGTTTGTTATAGTTAGTATGTTCAAGAACTAAAAAATACAGTTAATATTTTGGTTCGCTAAAAATAGTAGAAGTGTCAACTCACTTAGGAAGACCAAATGCAATTTTAAAACTATGGAAATTAGTGGGCATCAAAATAGTATTTAAATTCATTTATTTATGTTATGGAAATCATTGCCAAGAATTTCTAATTGTGTAAGTCTATGGTGTCAAATCTCTTGGTGAATTATTGTGTTAAAGTTATTATAAACATCTTATAACTTGATGCTTGTGCATATAGATAGTAAAGTCATTTTACCATAAATGTCAGAGCTTTACCTTCTATTGGGTGGTTGAATAAAAATGTTGATGTCACTTTGATAACCCTTTCTTAGCCTGTATAACTGAATAGAGATCGATACCTTCTTGGGTGTTTATATTAATTATTTTTACCTATGTTAGCATCTCCATATGAAAGATATTTCATGTGTTTATAACTATGTAAATTAATTGATAACCATTGTAGTAACTCACAATAGAATAGAGGGAGTAATTCATGAAATATTGATGTTGTTATCAATCAAAGCTATCTAAAGACTTAATATATTCCACATATATTATAAGTCTCTTAATGTAATCGAGAATATGTGATGTAGCATATTTGGAATATTCAATAGTCTAAAATAAGTCTCTATGGAATATGTAGCAGTTCTAAAAAGGAATATGTGATATGCATGAATATATCTCCAAATACATTGGTATTCGAGAACTATGGTTTATAATATATTATACAAACATGTGTATAATATGTGATGGCTTCGAGAATATGTATATGGATTAATTTATGAATTTGTATATGTAGTGGAGTCATGGCTTAGAATATATATGTTTACATTTCCATAACTTTGGTATATGTGGAATATGGACTTAAAATCATGGAATACCTTAGTTGTTACATGTAGTATCATGGAATACCCGTCCATAGTATAATAATTGTAAACCTAGTATTATTCACGATACCAAAGATATAACACTTAGTATATGTGGGCATGAGTCAAACTCTTTAGTGCCATAATTATTTATAGCATGAAATGATTATAATACAAACTTTAACAAAAATATGTTGTTATCATTTATTATGAATTATTAGTTGAAAATATATAAGGAAACTCTTGTTTAGAAAAGCTTAGACTCCAATTAAATAGGTGATGTTATCATATATTATAACTATATTTGATTTACCTAAAACCATAGTAGATTGTTTCACATGTAGAGTCATTGATGGGTTATTTACGCTTATGTGGAAATAATATACATTTTATGATAAACTTTCTTATTCGAGGAAATAAGTACTTTAGGTAAATATAGTAAACCTAGTGTCATGAGATAAACCTTACAAAATATTTAGATCACTTGTTATATAAAAATTGTCACATGGAATTTTACGATATAACAAGTTATGTGTTTATGCCTATTAATAGAGTGTTTATTTTTGGAAAATAGGTGCCAACAAGCTTAATAGTGTATTTAGAAACATGGGGGTATATTCTTGCAGTTATAGTCCTCAGGTGGAATAATAATTGAAATTAAAAGAATGACTTATAGATGACTTAGCAAATTTTTGTATATAAAATTCTAAATGCAAAATAAAATCTAGAATAGATTTCTTATGTTTTTAGGAAAATGAAGTTCTAGTTATTCTAGTTGTCGAATACAAATGTGTGTTTCTATGTATTTATGACTACCTCATTAGTTCAATTTTGAGGCTTAGTAGTTATGCTTTAAAACACTGGACTGCTGTAATATGGGTTATCATGGGGTGTAGTTAAACTGGGAACAAAATATATTATCTGAACTCTGTAATTAATTATGTATTTAGCTGAGTGGTAAATTTTTAATTATTATTTCTAGTATAGGATAAAAAATAATGTAAGATTCATGCATGTGTTTCATAGAATAAATGTAAGTTGCAGTTACTCCTATGTTTAACATGTTCAAGATACGTTTGCTAGTATGATGTGAATTATATGAATCTTGTGGTTGAATTATATTTGACTAATCTATTTTGATAATACAGAGTAAGGAGTGAGATGGACTTCACTAGCTTACCAGCATTGCAATGTTAGATAAAGGCAGTCTAATCAAGGGTGTGCATGAATTTGATTGATCTATAGATCACTTTTATATTACTATTCATAAAGCTTTGGCCAAAGTATGTTTAGTGAGACATTTTTATTTCATGAGTATGGTTTACATGTATGTGTGATATCTTGCAATAGATCAAGTTTTCTATGATACACTACATGTTTAGTTTGTTAGAAATCATATAACACACAAGTACTTTCTTGTCTCTCTAGATTCTTGTGCCATCATTATCTACTCATCGATGAAGGGAGGGCCATTTAATGATGGGATTAGTGTAGGGAATCATTGGTATTCGGTTGGTGTGGAAAATCACTCAAATGATGCTCTCCCTCCCCACAATAGTATTAGTTTTTGAGACAACACATGAAATTGCCACATATACTTGAAGTTCAGGAACTATGCTCCGATGGAGCTATTCATCTTATTTGTACATTGTATTATATTGTACTTATTAATGAAAATTGTTGTAAAGAGTTATAATTATTTACTATGGTACTTTTATAGTGGTGATTGTATATTTGTATCAACTGTGGTGCATTGTTATGATTACTTTTCATATTTGCATTTTGACATACTCTCATGATGTTAGAGATCCATGATTTATGGTGTAACATGGTTTTTGCTATTATTATGCATGTGTACTCTATATGATCATTTTCAGATTCTCGAGATGTAATCTATTTTGGTAAACATGTTTATTTTTAAAAAAAATTATGCATTTCTAGGTAAATCCCAGCGGGGATGTTACAAGCTAAAGTTACTCACCAGATTTTATAAGCCTAAAATTTTGAATAGAAAGGAGTGATGCACACCTTTATTCAATAGTATTTTACTGAAATAAGAAAAATAAAAATATAAAATATATCTCCACCATGATACCTTTGAGTGATGGTTGAAATGAAAATCAGTGGCAATGCCAGAAGCACCTGCTTAAGCAAAAAACACCTATCACTGCCATTTATATTCAAAGGCCTCAAAATACCACTTCCACAAGCCAATTTATTGTTATGTAATCCTAGGGTGGCAAACGGTTTCTATTGTATTAAAATAGTAACAGTTGACTACCTAAGCAACATAATTAAATGTGCCAACAACAACTATAAATATTAATTCTATTGTATTCCAAGTGAATCTATACCATTTCATACACCACATTTTTAATAGTTTATTTCTTATTGGTACCATAAATAATTATTTAAAAAAAAAATGGAAGCTTCATCCTCTCGGTACCAAACACTATTTTTTAATATTTGTCTACTTTCGAGGATCTTTTGGGTTCCTTGACTATTTAGAGGATTCTAAAAAATATTTTTTAATCTATTAGGAGTTGGGCTTCTAAATTTTTCATAAGAGGTGGGCTATCACTACTCTTGCATAAATACAATGGGTGATAAGGGATTCTAAATATCTCATAGGAGGTGGGTCATCAGTACTCTTGCATAAATACAATGGGTGATAAAGTTTTTTTTATTTCACTAAGTGAACCATACATAACCA
Organism: Torreya grandis; assembly: GCA_037957365.1. NCBI lineage: Eukaryota > Viridiplantae > Streptophyta > Pinopsida > Cupressales > Taxaceae > Torreya > Torreya grandis. The sequence continues at coordinate 3,019,508 of JARHVA010000784.1, read as the reverse complement.
CCAACAATAATTTTATTAGAATTTTCAATTAAAAAAATTAAAGTTTCAATTAATGATTGTAAGGTGTTTTTTTTATGTTAGAAGGAATTTGACTCCTAATATATTTGGGAGCATGGTTTCTATATGTTTTATTGAAGTTGGGCCATCATTACCATTGAATAAATATATAAGGCGGTACGAGTACTTTTAACTACCAGTAATGAGTTTATTATATTCTTTAATAGAAAAATAAATGTTTCAATTAATTATAGTGACATATCTTTTATTTAAATTTTATTTCTACACTCATATCTATTCAATTTTATGTGAACCTTAAAGCCACTTATTTGACTCCTAATATATTTGGGAGCATGGCTTCTATATGCCTTATTGAAGGTGGGCCATCATTACCCTCGAGTAAATACATAAGGGTGATAAGAGTATTTTTAACTACCAAAACTGATTTTATTATATTTTTTACTTAAAATTAAAAGTTTCAATTAATTATAGTGACATATATTTTATCTAAGATTTTTTTTACACTCATATCTATTCAATTTTATGTGAGCCTTAAAACCATTTATTTGACTTTATCATGATGTGTATAGAGTGGCTATTTTTTTAAACTCAACATCTTATCACTACTTTTAAGACATTTCTTTTTATTTCCAACTGCTAATCCACTTCTTACATAATTATAGTGAAATTTTTTATGGAGGATTTAATTCTATACTAATATTTATTCAATTTCATGTAAATTCTAATTTTATTAGTTTGATTTTAACTATAGTGACTTTAACTATAATGTGTAGAGAGGCGCTACTTTAAATTTTACTCATAAAAATTTATTAGTGGTTAAATTTTATTACTCTAGGGTACTTGTATATTTGTTTATTATTGTTCCAAATTAGGGATTATTGGCATGTTTTAGTTGTTTCTATCGTATCCTCTATTTTTTGTCTCCCCCTTCTCTCTTTTCCATCTCTCCCTCTTATTTTTGGTGGTTCCCCAAGAAACATACATAATATGTTTTTAGGCATGGGTGTTTTTGTCTATTATGATGCCCCAGGGGTTTTGTCTTGTTCACATTTTTGACCATTTGATTTAGGTTTACATGTTAATAGGGTCATAACTATGAAAAAGTCCATATCTACACATGTTTATCAATGTTGTTATTCATCTAGAGAACAATCTAAAAGAACATCTAATAGTTATTATCACAATAATGTATTGAGCATCTAAAAGCATTATAGAGAAATCAAGTAAACATTCAGAGAGAAATCATTGTAGCATTGAGGTTCATATTAGTGACACATTGTATCACACTAATTGACCTAGTTAATGCACCATTGCATTTATTGGTGTATTGTTTTTTATATTGTACATCATTGAGGGCCTTGATAAATGGATGGTACTTAAAATCCCCACTAACCTTGAGTTGAGGTCCCAAAATAAATCATTTTCCTTATCATTTCAAGCTTAGTTACCCAACTAGGGTTTGGAGAAAAAATGCAATTTTATAGTGATCAACACAGAGTTTTAGAAAAATAAGCAAGGTTTTTTTAGCCTCAGTTTTGATGAACATAGTTGTTAAAAAAAATTCACTTATATTTCTATTCCCAAAACCATTTTTTCTAAAGTCCTAGTACTAAAAAATGGAACTTGATAGTTCTAGGAAGATTCTATGTTCATTGTGAATTTTTTAGAATGGTTTCATCTTGTTGTTTTAGCCTATTTAACATTGTTGAATGCTAACAATTATTTCCATATCACTTGATATTCAATATACTCTTGCGAACCCTATTTTAGTCATTTATTAATTTGATTTTATAAAATTAATTATGTTTTATTATTTTTTATTTCTGTAGACCTAATTGAATGTTTATGGATATATGTGCCATAACATGATTAAAATTAATCTATTCAAAATACATTTTGGTGAACCCATGATCTTTCACACCTCTCTAGGGTTAGTTCTTACTCCATATTGTGATAGATCTTAATTTTCTTGGAGAGCTTGATGTGTTTTCTTCCTTATGGATAGATTATTTTCTGCATAATGTCAAATTAGAACTTATCTAATTATAAAAGGGATTATTCCATTGTAAGTTATTATATCACTATCCCTAACCACTATTTTCTTGATTCCAAGCCCTATGTCATTCTCAAATTTCTAAAATTTATTTTCAAACTCTGGTGTACTTTTCTAAAATTGTGATTGTCTATGTATCTCTTCTTAGAGTTTTTTTAGAGTCATATTCTTAAAACCCTTACCATTTTTCAAACTCTGGTGTACTTTTCTAAAATTGTGATTGTCTATGTATCTCTTCTTAGAGTTTTTTTAGAGTCATATTCTTAAAACCCTTACCATTGATTTTATAAACCATTGTATTGATTTGTCTCTATGTAATACATCTCTTATTATGGTTAGGAATATTATTTTGTTTAACATAAATCTTAAATGTGATTTTACTGTGTCATATTTTCAAAATGTTTATATCTACATGGTATAATCCTAGTATGTGTATTTTATTATGTCACTAATACATTTCATGCATATAGTACCTCAAATTGGGTCAAGTTAATGTATCTTTTTTAGTTTATTTTCTTTTATGTGGTGCAAACCTAGGGCCAACTCATCACAACATTGTAACACAAATACAACATAAATAATGTTACATTTATGTTGAAATAAAACTGAGTTAAAAAAATAAAAGTGGGATAACCTATGGACCTTCTCACTTATTTATTTTCAACCTTGAGAGAGACAAGAACAACATACTTGAATCCATTTCAAAGAAAGAGTGAGAGAGGGGGAGAGAGAAAACAAAGAGGGGGAAGAGATATGTCTACCTACCAATAAAGATTTAGGGGAAGGGGAAGTGGGTAACAAGGAAGAGATCTAATTTCAAATGAATAAAAATATGTGTCACCCCTACAAAACCAAAAATCAAAGGTATGTAACTTTTTAATTTTATGGGTGAAAAAATATAGGAAAAACACATAAAACCTGGGAAAAAACTAATGACAAACCATGAAATAAACATTTAAAAACCTAGAAAAACCCATTATATAACCCTAGGAATAAAACCCTACAAAAAACTCTAAAAAACCCTCTAAAAATATATAACACCCTTCACATTCCCCATACTCTCATGTCTTATCCAATTTTAGTTTTCCTCTATTTTCTTTTATAGGTTGAATGCAACTTTTTTAACAAAATTTATAATTTGGTTTCATCTCTTGGGTAAGTGCATGAAGTTGGGTGAGTGGTGGGGGGGGGGAGACGGGGGGAAAATGTGGACATTTTTAATTGTATATATGATTTGTAATAAAATGTGTATGCATGAGTCAAAACTGCATGCATAATTTCAATTGTTAGGCTTGGTAATTACCAAGAGTAAAGCACATACATAGTCCTACTATTTTATATATATATATATATATATATATATATAATAGTAGGACTATGTATGTGCTTTACTCTTGGTAATTACCAAGCATATATATATATATATATATATATATATATATATATATATATATATATATATATATATATATATATATATATATAATTAAGGCACTTTATTTTTTCCTTCTATCCAAATTGAAATTTTCTTCCAAACCCTCCACTTACACTTAAAGAAATTGTGATTTACATTATTTTTTGTTAAGACTGATCATTTTTCAATTGATACAACCCATTAAACCCCTCCAAGTGTAGAATGAAATGTGGGAAGTGAAGAGGAAGATCAAAACCCAAAAAACTCTCCTAACCCTCATAACTATCCTACAATTCCAAAAGACCCCCTAGGTGGTTAGGAGGATTTGCACCCACATGTAGTAAAAAAATATAGATTGAGGAGATAGTTAGTACAATGAATATTCTCATTCAACCAACCCTCATTTTACTTCCTTGTAAAATACATTATAGTCATTATTAGGTGAATTTTACTTGATAATGAGTCAAATTTATAGATGGACACCTTACATAAAGAGATGTAGGTCTTACTATACTAAAAAATTATCAACAATTGGTTTGAGAAATTAAAAAATAAAAAAAGAATAAATTTTCATTATTCATTGATCCAAGAACCAATGTGTCACATCTATTGTCATTCAAATGGATTGAAATCCATTGGTCCTACCACGATTTGATAAGAACCATTTTTTGGGACTGATGGTGTATGGTCTTTTGATCACCTACCTTGTAACAACAACTAGGTTCATTTATATTTTATGAGGAAACTCTAATGTAAGTTTATCCTCAATGAAATTCAAAATTATTTTGATTACTCAGATTTTTAGGTCCAAGGAAAAGGTTATGTGTAGGATTGATTGGTTACATGTCGTACACTCAATCAACCTATGAGAGTCACTCAATCAACCTACGAGAGTCCCTATCCAAAAACCACTTGAATATGAGTCAATCTCATTTTTAGGGAAGGAGATTATATATATATTGACACTTCGCATGCACTTGAGGCCTTACTAACACCATTTTTTAGCATACAAGCCAAATTTCCCATAGTAATTCTCGAGAGGGTGAACATGGGGATGTTCTAGCTAGCATTGTTGCCCGACCACATTATTGTAAATCATGTGGTGTTGTATGCATTGAACCTTTAGAAGAGGAGGAGGATTTGATGGAATTTGATTATGGTGGGTTTTCTAGTGGGATACATGATATGGTTATGATCGATGAGTTTTTGACACATATATTTTGTTTGGACACCTTTACTACACCTTTGCAAGTAACTTATATATTTAACATGTTACAAAAAAAAATTGTTGGACCTGTTAAGTTTCAAATATTTGTATTTAAAATGTTAAATTATTATACATATAAAGTTAAATAATATATATGTAATTTTTTATGTTGTAGTAGTAGATGACCCCATATTTTTCTTAGCTAGATGGTGGATTGTCTAATAACACATATATTGTTGCTACTAGACCGATGTATCTATATACATAGGTAATTTTTAATATTTTAAGTTGTAAATTTTTTATTAATGTTATGGTTCAGGTAAATTTATTTACCTACATATATGCTCAAATAAAAAATAAAATTTGTGTTTAGTTGATGACCACATTGGAGACTTCTCCATTTATACAAGCGGGAGCAGACATAGGTGGTGTTTCCACAATTTCATCTATGCAACAAACCACAGTATGATAAATTTTAATGACTGAGTGTAAATATGGATTTTTATTAATGATATTTATTATTACTTGTACAAATAACTAGTTTTAACATATTTTTTAAGCAAGAATTTACAATGACATTTGATACTCATGTTTAAGTGATTAGCAGGGGTAATGTGGTACAAGACAATTTAATTTTTAAATTTAGCTAAATTATATTTTAATTTTTTAGTCAATTGGTTTAAATTTTTATATGCACTTAAAAAAATAATTTTCAATAACTTTGAGGTATTTTGAATTGTATATATGTGTGTGTAGTGTCCAACCCATTCCATTATCATAAGTCAGACACTAACTCCTAGTTTTTCTCCCTTTCACACTCTTATTTGTGAGCCACAACCTACCATTGAACCTACTGAGCATTAGAATAAATTTGAGGGTGACCACCAAATTATGATAAGTGCACGTTTAAATCATTTTTGTAGCATTTTTAAAAGAACTTTTGAACTTAGTTGCATGACCCTATATCCAATATGTAAAGTTTTTGACAATATTTATATATGAACAGGTTTAGCTACATGCAAGTTATTAGCATAAGAGGACCCATAGTCAAACCTTGGAATAAAATAAAGTGTTTGAAGGATATCCATCTATGAGCAAGGCATTCAATGGAGAACCTTTTATGAGTAAGGCAAAGAGAGGTAGGATTTTTGATGATTAGGATATATGTGTTATGACATTTTGTTGTATACCTATACATAAATATATGCATGTTTGACATTGTACACATATAAGGCATAGACTCAACATTCTATTATGCTCATATTTTGTATGCCTTTATGGATTATATACACACACACACATGTACACACACACACACACACACACACACACACACACACACACACACACACACACACACACACGTACATAAATGTGTATATATATTTATACACACACACACACACATGTTTGACCTTGTTGTAATTATTTTTTACATCTTATCATTAGTTTTTTGAAACTCTATTTATATCTATAAGATTAACATCACATTATTTGATTTTATGACACATGTCATCAAAAGAATTCAATCATTGATTTTAGTTGATTATGAATTATGCTAATTATATTTCCTATGTTTATGATTATATGTAGTTGCTTGAATGGGCTTATAAAGGAGATGTGGAAGCCTAGACATAGTTTAATGTTGGAGTAGAATCAATTGATGAGTTGAATACAATGGCAGTTCCTTATGACTTCTTAGTTCTGATTGATGTTAGTGATATAAGGAATATGCATAAACATTAAAATGCTCAATTTTTTTGTGTTTCACAAAGTTTAAACATGTTTTAAATAAATTTTTTATAGTTTATTTTCAAATATATTTTGTATGTAGTGGTTTAGTGTGGCACTGTTATATGGATAGTGATAGCTAGAACACTATTCATATATAAATTCCATCAACCCTTTCAACTAGATCTGACCATAGAAAAGGGATGATAATCTCTTGAGAATCCTTCCTACCCTCATAACCATCCAATGCACATTAATATTTAAAAAAAATTGTCTCAAATGAAACGACTCATATTTCCAAATTGCAGTTAAAGATATCCACCTCCAAAACTTTGTGGCTTTAAAATATCATTACCACCACATCAGGGGTAGTGAATAATTCTTAGGACCATGTTATTTTCCATATAATAAACCTATTTTCAACACAAAATACCCATTCCCTCTACTTTTACCCTAGAGAACTTCAATCAAAATTAAGATACGAATCCCAAGTAGATGATTTAGTTATAAATCATCTAAATGCTATTTGTATAAAGTCAAGAAACTAGTTATTATAGGACCCCTAATTACAAATCCATCACTTAAAAAACATTAGTGTAGGAAAATTAAAAATGTGATTGACCTATTAATCCACTTAGATTTGTATTTTTCTAACTGGTTCACATGGACAATAAATGTTGTCAACATTCAAGCTACACTTGGAGATGTCCAACTCTAGGATTTTATGGCTGAAAATTGGCATTACCACTATGTCAAGGGTGGAGAATAATGTCTAATACCATGTTCTTGGCCTTGAATTTTAATATATTTTGAATTAAAATTAATCAAGTAAATAGATCTAAACTATTGAAACTGATATACAAGAATATACAAATCTGAAAGTAGAATATATAATTTACACTATTAGAAATTAGCTAAAAATAGTATCAATAGATATGAAAACTTCCTTTTAGTAGATCTTATGTTAACTGTGTAGGCTAACTGTGACTTGAAAACCACCTAAAACTACCTATAAAATGCATCACAACTGAAAACAAGAATTTAAACTATGTTGAGACAAGGCTGCACTAGGAGGATAAGGTCATATTGAATCATTTTTTATTGATTGCACTACTAAGTAGTTGAATTTATGAATGATTTTTTGAGTTGGGTTTGTGTTCCTATCTATGAGGGTTTACTACTTTTTTATGTGTGCTAGTTTGTCACACGAAAACCTAGAAAACATAAAACCCTAACTACTACAAAATAAACATAATAAATATAAATCTATAAAATAGGGGAATAGGGTTATGAGAATACTTAAACTACCCTTAATAAACCTTGCATAATCTAAGTGTTGCCTACATAGCCCAAAAGGGCCAAAAGCTAATGTAGTTCTCCCTCCTAGATTGAGTGTGTGAATTTTTCCTTTGCTATATAAATCCAACTAGATAGATTATTTTGATTACTTTAAAATGAGTACCCTTGACCTACAATAAAAGATATTAAAACTTGGCCTATGATTGTTAGAATGCTTTAGAATTGAAATTGGAAGAAATTTTACTTTTTTGATAAGTGTCTAGTAGAGTTGTTAAGTGATTATTACTAGATGTGTTTGGAGAAGCCTTAATGTACTTATATAGGGTAATATTTCAAACGTTTCCACTAATCAACCTTTATAATAACATAGAAGGGGTAAAATTCAATGTCTCAAATTTAAAATTTTGTCATTGGGGTGTGAGGGACAAGGCCACAGTGTGACCCTATTCAACCTAGCAATGTCTTACCCAAAAGTACAAAGAGTGTTGGAACTAGTTTGAAAAGAGTTTATAAGCAAAATAGGGATGTTTGAGTGAGTTTTTGAGTAGTATCAAAGTAATTTTTATAATATTGAATGCTCTTGTAGATACTATAAGTTAATAGAATAGTAAATTGGTCAAGCAAGATAAGGATGTCAAATTTAAACATTGTCAATCACTTAATGATGAAATTTATGTGTTTATATTTAACCCCAAGTTATTCTAGTGATGCAATCAAGTGAAATTACTAGAGTAAAGTATTTATGAACCTAAATATGTATGCACACTTTTTTTTTGATGTGAATCATAATAGTACAAGGTGCCTTAATGCAAAACTTGAAATAATTCCACTAAAAGAAGTTACTTCCCATATTTAAAAATAAAAATTATGAAATTCAAAATTCAAAATTTGAAAAGAGAGTAAGAAAAACATACACCTGAAAGAGTAGGCAATCTACTTGCCTTGTAACTTGAAAATAGAGAAGTGTGTGTGCCCCTTTGTTGAGGCATTAGAAGAAATGTTGAAACAATGATGAATTGAAAATGATCAGGTCTTAATTTGAAAACCCTTGAAACCTCTTAATTCAAAAAGATTGTATGTTCTAACTCTCATTTGACTATGTAGAGTACTTTGTAAAATAATTGAAGGGGTAAAACCACCAAATGTGGCTCGCTACATTAAAAAATTAAAACCATATACATTGAGTGTCACTAGATTCTAATGTGGCCCACTTGTAACATGAAGATGAATTAGAACACTACAGATGAATCAATATTTTATTTGAAACTTTGTAACTTTGAAAATATTGAATTTGAAAATTTTGAAATTGCCATGCAGTAATTTGAACATGAATGAGTATATTTCCCCATGTGTTGTGTTGAATTGATGTTTGAATGCCATTTTAACTTTTTAAATTTTTAAACTTTCAACATGTAATTATTTTTAATCTTGTAATTATTTTTCACATGCACATGCAAATGCATTTGGAAATTCTAAATCATGTTGAAACTGTATAATGCCATCAATTTAAAAAACATTGCCCATGAGGCTTAAATTCTCAAGACAAGCCCATTGTGACACCCCACTTTAAGTTTGAGCTTCATTTTGGAGAGGATCCAAAGGCTTGAATGTATAGAACACAGATTTTTTCAATCATACTTCATTAATAATTCAATATAAGATTACAAATATATAGGATTTCTCTTATAACTACTCTGCTCAATATAGGTGAGTTGTTCTAGCAATTCTCTAACTTACACAACTCTAGAATCTCTCTAGAGATATCTACATAAGTTATGTTAGCAACTCATTTACTAGAATACACTAACACACATACTAACAAATTAAATTACATAATGTAGTTGTTCAACACAAATGTGAACAATAACCTAGGATATAAGTAACATTCTCCCCTTAGTTTGAACATAGAAAAAATGTTACTTTGGAGCTATAGTGTGATGTTTCCTTCATCTTTTATTACCTTTAACATTTGAGGTTCACCTGCTTTGTATTTCCCTCCAAAAATCTTAAGCAATTTAGGATGTGAATTTCCACTAAGAATATGTTCAATTACAAATACCGGTGGCCCCTTATACAATTTTGTGGAAAATTAAATCTCTACCATTTTTTTAAAATTTTCAAAGTTATTAAAAAAAAATTCCTCTAAGAAAATATATTCCGCCCTTGTTTAAAAAAAAATCATCCTTATAACTACCCCCATTACCTTGTCAAATATTTTTTTCTTTTACAAAACTCTTCTCTTATAGGAAATATATTCCCCACTTTTTTGAAAAAATAATATTTCTATAATCACCCCATTAAAGAAATATTTACCCTTTTTAAATTTTTATCTCTTTTAAAAAAAATTATTAAAACATTTTTTTTAGAGGAAATATTGATCCTGAGTGGACACTGATAAAATACTCAAGCCCTACCACTTGATCTTACCACCAGACTCCTTTCCAAAATTCTCATTACCAATTGGGCTATCAAACTTGATAATAACACATGTGAATTAATATAGTTTTATTTTTTTATATATTATAGGTAAATATCCAGTTACATGAACCTAAAAATGCTCATGGACAAGATGACCAACCTTGAGTTATCCATTTCATAGGCTCATAACATCCTATCCTATGATCAAATTTTTAACAAACCTATTCATCCTTATGTCCCCATCAGGCTTTACCATCCTCAATGGGAGCTTTTGAAATTTACAAAATTTCAAAGAAAGGAGGACCCCCAACAACTCCTTAGGGATTTTAGGCATGCATGTTACATGATTACTTATGATGATACCCTTATCCTTTGAACCTTCCCCATGTGTTTATCTGGACCAAAACTCAACTGGTATAGTGTCCTCACCAAGCATTCCATCTTTTCTTTTACTCAACTAGCACAAGTCTTCTTAGATCACTTTTCCATTAACATTTCCAAGAAGGTATCTATCACTAACATCTATTATATTAGGTAATTTGATGATGAGTCCACTATCGATTTTGTCACCCATTGGAGAATCTTGATTAATTAGCTTTCATTTTCCCTGCATCAACTTGAACTTATATAACTTTTCACTTGAGCCTACACCAAACATATATCTTCTACACTACGGTCTAAAACTTTAGAACTTTTTATGAGGCCTTTACCATGGCACATAAGCTAGAAAATTAGGCCATATATGAGGGTAAATTGAAGTTATGAAACACAAACTCTACCTTCATGACTAAAGAAACCTCTTCCTCCAAACTAGGCAACTAAGCTAATACCACAACCAAAATCAAGGGAACCACAAATGTCATTGTCCTTAAAACCACTCCTTTACCTAATGTAAATAAAAAAAACTCTCCCAATCCCTCTAACCAGAGCTCATAGAACCCAAACTGAAGCAACTAAAAAAATTCACTCCACTTGGAGAATATTATACCTCGATTCTAGAGAATCTACTAAATTTTTTTGTTATACAACTTCCACCTGTGAAACCTCCATAATAGTTTGATTCTTCTCGTCTAGCAGCTACTTCATATAATAAGAATGACCTATGTGCTTTTCACTAGGTAATTAGACATGACATCAGCTGATGTAATACTTTTAAGAATGTTGCTCAGAGTCTTATTGACAAAGGGGAACTTGTGTTGGATAATCCCAATACCCCTTAAAATTAAGATCTTGACATATTTAGGAATCCTTTTCCTAACCATGCCCCTGTCAAAGCTGAGGACAAACAAGCTAAATATTCTCATGATGCCCACATGATTAATATGGTCCTTGATATGCCTATCATCCAACCTACCTACTTTCCCCCCACTTCATCTATCGAGGTGGTGAATTCACTTTCCCTTCCTTTGGAGGCCCAAACTAAGGAGGTTATTTTTTCCTTAGCTTCACTCATAGAGGATGTAGGATCATCAAGCACCCCTTTGGATAACCAACCTGAAAAAATAACCATTCCTAGCCTACCATCTCCCTTAACTACATATCAAGCCACAACTATGGACATCATGCCCAGGGGAATAATTTTTTCACAAACACCCCTCATGGAGCATTTACCTAGTGCAAACTTACCTCCATTGCTTGAGGAAATGAATGAGGTTATCAACCCTCATCCTCAACCCATAGGTGTCTCCTTGACACCTACTACCTTGGAGGCCAAACCAGTAAACAAAACTTTTTTCTAAATTCATTCAAAAGTTAGGTATGGCTACAAAACTAGACATGGATCAAACCAATTTTTGGCAACAGTTAGGGCTTCCATACATCAACAAACTTGAACTTTATAGCATTCCTCTAACCAACCAATCCATCATATCTCCATGACCTCTTAAATCAATCCAAACTTCTACCAACCCCTCACCTTCTTAGTCAACCAAAATAGCCACCACATTGCCAAAAAAACCTTTCAAAACTCTTGGTGCCTTCCCTACCCAAAGTTTGGTTCACCCATCCTTGAAAGTAGACTTAACTTCACCGAAGTCTCAACCCACACCAACCAAGAGGAAAAAAACATTGAAAATCCATATGACTAAGATTTTACCTCCCTCTACTTTGTCCTCTATTTTAGGGCCTCACCTTTTCACTTTGATTAAAAATCAACCCCCCTTTTAACATATGTCACCCACTACCATTGATTACACCAACCCACTTATTATCTAATGCATTGGTCCTTCCTAGGTTACCAATAGTCAGACCATCAAACTTAGCCACCCCAACTACCAACATGCCCAGATGAAAACCATCAACTAGAAACACCACCTTACCCAAACCATCTCTCACCAAAAAAATTGACACCAACACACCCATCTTACAAACCCAAACCATGATCCCTAAACCTTTCTTACCTTTAGCAGAACCCTATATGACCATTTTTAAAATATTATTGAAAACCTCCTACCTCCCATTACATCTTATCAGACCTTTTAATCCTTTTGGTTCGAAGCCAGCCTGATATGATGATCGTCAAATCTGCTCCTATCATAGGACACCTAAGCATGACACAAAAAATTACAAATCTCTCTAGGCCATTATCCACCAACTCTATGATGAGGATGATATTTTAGTAGATGACCTTCCATCCATTCCTCCACCAATACACCCAACAGTCAATCACAAACACATTCCTAATCCCCCACTCTCACCTCAGAGTGACAAAGAATCTACCCAACCCCCCATCACACCTTACCCCTCTATCCATACCATTAATGTGGTCATATAATCACAACAAAAGGATAAAATGAAGGCCAAAGTGTCCATTCCATGGACATACCCACCAAATTACCCTAAACCAAACTAGATATAAACCTCCACATCTATAGCTAAGCCCAAACTTGTCATCTTAAGAACCTTAGAGGCTAACCCCTTTGAATCCATTAGGAGGGTCATTCTTAAACAACTTCACTAGACCTTAGCTAAGATAAGCCTCTATGAGCTCATTTCCACCTCACCCCACCATCATCAAGGCATGATAGAAACTATACATGCTACTAAGGTTAGACCAAGAGACTCCCAACCTATAAAGGCCTTCGTAGGTGTTCTCCATCTCTCCACCCTTGTTACCTTCAATGACTCAAAGATACCTTCTATCCATCTTGAGGACCCAAATCCCCATATTTTTATTACAACCCACATCAACAAAACCCACATAAAATGGGTTATGATCAATGGGGGAGCTAGTATCAACATCATCTCTTCTCATGCCTATGAGTAACTCAAGCTACTACATAATTTCATGTCTAAAACTTTAGTCATCCTTATATCCTTTAATGACACTATGACCACTACCTTGGGAATTGTCATCCTTCACATTTGGGTAGGACCTTGCATGCTCCCCAAACTCTTTTATGTGGTCAAAGATGAATTCTAGTAAACTATTTTACTAGGGAGACCTTGGATCTAGGCCATGAGTTGTGTACCTTTCACCCTCCATCATTGTGTTAAGTTTGAACATGAAGGTCAAGTTATTACCATAAAATCTGACCCTAGCCCTTTTGCAACATGCAATATGACCTACCAACCTAATGAGATTCTCCTACCTCCATCTAAAGCACTAGAAACAAACACCACCAAGCCCTCACCCACAAAATCTAAAGCCATTGCTTCCCCTTCTATTGAGACATATATGAGTTCATCTATCCTCACATATTAGATGCCCATCACTAATCATTTGGAACCCACTTTTCAATGCCTTACCCTTGGATAATACCACCTCCTCACCCTTGATTCCTTCCAAACTCCCCAAGAATATTAGGTCCATTACCCCCTTAGGGCCTCTGAGTTATCAAACCCACTTTATCTATGGGTGAATTGACAAGACACTTAATGTTTCCACCACTCCCTCTTCACCTCAACCATTCACCTCCACCTTCTCTTATTTGGACAACCCAAACTTCACTAAACTATACCTTCATAGGTGTGCCCAAAAAATATTTGGTTTAGGATGATATGAGCATGGCCCACACATGTTGACTTTGATTGAGACCCAAAATCTTCATGAGAAGCATAGCTTTAGTTTTATTATACCTGATAAGAAGAAATCAAAATAAACTAGCCTTACCATTATTGAAGAAGAGACCTTTTCCTCAACAACACCCCCTCCACCTATGGGTGAGGATGAGGACGTCATCCCACCTAATTTTTTTTTTGTCAACATGATTACCCTTGATCCACTAACTTATCAAAAGGAAGGGGCACTTATATGCATCCCTTTAGTTCATCCTAAATTTGTAGGAAAAGACTCTCCTACCATTCACAATGTCGAGTGATAGGATGATGATTCCATTCTCACCTATCTTAGTGCACCTGATTCCTCCATCCACAAATCCTTACATCCAGAGACCTCAAACATGTTGAATGAACCCACCATAGATATTTACATAGGCACTCTAGACAACCCCCATGTTATCAAACTAGGCCAAATTCTCACCCCTAAGGAACTATAAGACTTTCTTACCTTCTTCTAAGATCATGATATTGCAATCACCTAGTCATATGTTGACATGATCGATATTGACCTAGCCATTGCCACCCACAACATTATGACTAATCATGATGCCAAGACTGGCAGATAGAAACTTCACTTCATGCATCCTCACATAACTCTCCTTATCAAAGAAGAACTCTAATGCCTCCTTTCTATGAACTTTAATCAACCCATTGATTATCCTCGATGGGTTTTGAACATTGTGCCTATCACTAAAGCCATAGGGGGACTATGCATCTATTTGGACTTTCATGACCTCAACCTCACCTGCCTAAAGGATGACTTTCCTCTACCTAACATTGACAAACTTGTTGATCTTACAACAAGCCATGAAATGTTGTCTCTCATGGATGGATTCTTAGGTTATAATCAAATCTTGATTGCCCCTAAAGAGCAGAATAATACTACCTTAATCACCCCATGTGGGACTTTTTATTATAGTCATTCCATTTGATCTTAAGAATGCTGGTATAACCCACCAACATGCCATGACCTATATTTTTTAATACCTTATCCATACAATCATCGAAGACTATGTGGATGACCTTTTCAAGAAGTCCAAACTTTTCAAAGACCACTTAACCATTTTCAAGATTATCTTTGAATGACTTACCCATTATCATGTCTACCTCAATCCTAAGAAGTGTATTTTTTTGGTCTTGTGAGGAAAACTTCTAGGCTTCATCATTTCATTTCAAAGAATCAAGGTTGACCCAACCAAAATCAAATCCATCCTCAAGATGCTACCTCTAACCAATCTTAAACAACTCTATAGTTTGTAGGGGAATCTCCAATCCATTTACCACTTTAGCTCCCAACTCTCTAATCAATGTCAACCCTTCCACCACCTATTGAAAAAGGACATCTCTTTCAAGTAGAATATTGATTATCAAAAGGTCTTTGATGCACTCAAATAATACCTTCTATCTCCACCTATCCTCACACCTCCCAAGGATGACCAACCTTTCTACCTTTATATATCTACCACTGACCATGCCTTAAGGGAAATGCTTGTCCATCAAGATGAAAAACACAAAGAGCAAGCCATTTATTACATTAGCCACACACTTGTCAATTATGAGACTTGGTACGCACATATCAAGAAACTATGATTGGCTCTAGTCTTTGTAGCCACCAAACTTTGACATTACCTTCTTAACCACAAAAATTTTATCATAACTAATACCAACCCACTCAAGTACATGCACTCTAGACCATACCAAAACCAATGTATGGTGAAGTGGCTCATGATTTTAGTTTATTTTGACCTTGAGTTCCTCTAGTAGAATTTGATTAAGGGGAAAGTCATTATTGACCAATTAGCTGGTGCACCCCTAACAAACAACCAACATCCTCCTCTTGAGTTTCCAAATGAGTCTATCACAAGCCTATCTCATGCAGATTTCACTAATCAAGTAACCATGTTTTTTTATGGTTCCAAATGTCAGCATGGTGGGGGATTTGGTATCACCCTTATCCGTGAACCACATCCTTTGTCATTTAAACTCAAATTTGAATGCACCAACAATGTGGTCAAGTATGAAGCCCTAGTAATAGGTTTTCAAATTTCCTTAGCCTTAAGAGTTAGAACAATCAATATCTTTGGTGACTCCCAACTTGTGGTCAACCAAGTCAACAAGATTTACTAGTGTAAGAATAAAATGATGCAACTATATAGACAACTAGTTATAAAACTCCTAGCATCATTTGAACATTACCATATTAAAACTACCCCATGATCTACCAATAAGTTTGCCAATACCATGTCTTCTTTTGTCTCTTAGATCCCATCATAACCCTCAAAATCCAAACTATCTATCATTGTTCATCACCTCATTGAACTTACTACACCAAATTGGACAATCCAACCATATTTAGTGTGGAAGAGATTCTTCCTAACCTTTGGTATCAATAAACCTTCAACTACCTTCACCTTGGCATAATTACCTCTGGCCTCTCTAGGAATGCCTATCAGGAATTTATTTAGAGCACCTCTTATTACACCATTATGGAAGGAATTCCTTACAAACATGGTTTTGATGGCTTCCTATTCCATTGCCTTCATGGTCCAAAAGCCTCTCACACTATCAAAGAGACACATATGGGGGCCAATTTAGTGGACTCATTGTGGCTAAGCGTATCCTCTACTTGGGATATTACTGACCCAACCTTAACCAAGATTGTTATGATTATGTGAAGAAATGTGTCAAGTGTCAATAACATGCTAATTCACATCATGCACATATTAATAGCCTTCGTATTTCCATGGATTTTTTTCCCTTTTCACAATGGGGTCTCAACAAGCCCCACTCTTCACAATGACATCATTCTATCAATACCATGACTGAACATTTTATCGAATGGGTGGAAGCTATTCCTCTTATCTTGACAAAATTTGAAAATATTATTGAATTTATCACCCACCATATATCATTTGTCATTTCGATGTGCCCCATAAGATCATCATTAACAATGAAAAATCTTTCAAAAATAAATAAGTCTAGGGCCTTTGTGATGTAGTGGGTATTAAACTTAGCTTTTCATCACCTTATCACTCACAAGTAAATGAATAAGCCAAATCCTCTAACAAAACCCTTAACAACATACTTAACAAAATAGTTAATGCCTTGGGTCAAGATTAGCACTTGCACATCCTTTCACCTTATGGGTATATCATACTAGCATCCAAAGCCCTAAAGGTGCTACACCTTTTTATCTCATGTTTGGAGATGAGGCTGTATTGCCTCTTGAAGTCCACATATATTTTCTTTGCATATCTTTAAATGATCTTATTTTAGAAAATGACTATCATCAAGAATGTTTAGCTCAACTTGAGCTACTTGACGAGTGTCATTTGGCCACCCTTTCCCATCTCTATGTCTATCAAGAACAAATCAAACATGCCTATAACAAAAACCTAAAAGTTTGAGAATTCAATATTGGAGATCTTGTTCTCAAGGAAAATCAACATGTAACTAATATGGAGAAAAGCAAAATGGGAAAATTTGCTTTTAATTAGCTTGGACCTGCATCATAACCCATAAGTATAGATTGAGAACTTATCATTTGTCCTCTTTCAATGACAAACTAAAACTTTAGCCTCTTAATGATTTACATTTGCATCCCTTTTATTGTTAACTAGGGATCACAATCATCACTTATCTAACTTAAGCTCATCCCTTGCAATCGTATTCATTTCCTTCTTTTTTGGGGCAATCAACTACAAATGAATCATGTGATTATCCATCACAGTCATAGCCTAATCTTAAACTATAGGTACCATGGCTCTATCCATGGAATTATTCTCATAGTACTTCCCATCTCTTTGAGATTTGTTCCTATGGTCATTGTCACCTTTACCCCTTTGTCACCTACCATAATTTTGTGCCATCCTAGTCTTACCTTCATAAAGATAATCCCTTGATCATGTCTAAGAAATTTTATGTCAAGCAAAAGCTATATCCAAAGTCAAAAATAAATCACGGGTCATCCTTAGCATTTGCAGACTACTCCCTTGAAGGACAACTATTAAACTCTTATCTAAAATTACAAAACATAAGGTGGACTGCTCCCTTAATAAACAACTATCAAAAGCATTTAAACTGAGCATATAAACTTAGACTACTCCCTTGAAGGATGGTTGAGTAAAGAATTTGTCAAAAATAACAATTTATTGGAAGCTTCCCATATCGATCAACTTCCCCAACCCCAAAACAAAAGCAAAATAGCAAAAAACCCCAAGCAAAAATAAAAGAATTTTAGAATCCATAATCAACTCTCATAAATGCAATAATCTTGGAAAGCCACAATTAGCTCTCCTTATTAGACTTCTTGCATTGATCAGTCTACACGTTATAAATAAACATAGACTTATTTATACTACCTCTCTAGAAACCTATAGAAAAGGCATACTAGTCTCACTAATGGTTCCAGTTTCACCCATTTTCTCTCCACATATCATGTGCATGGGACAATGAGCTTACTTGACATAATGTGATCAAGATACCTATTTATCAACCTAAGCATGCTAATACAAAGCATTTTAAAGACTTCTCTTGACAAATCCAATCTAACTTTGGGTTTCATTTCAGTCCTTACCAATGAAAAGGCATCATGTTCCTTTTTCTTATCTTTTAACAGTTCATGTGGATATACCTCTCATGATTCTTATCATTTTCCTACAC
Organism: Torreya grandis; assembly: GCA_037957365.1. Classification (NCBI taxonomy): domain Eukaryota; kingdom Viridiplantae; phylum Streptophyta; class Pinopsida; order Cupressales; family Taxaceae; genus Torreya; species Torreya grandis. Next base: position 3,000,647 of record JARHVA010000784.1, on the reverse strand, counting down.
ATCTGGTTTGTTACCTACTTCATGTACTTTCATCTTTAACCATATTCACATTCTACCTCTCTAATCATGAATAACAAACATCACATCAAAAGCATGAACATTATCAACTGTGTCAACAAGCAACACCATCTATCTCTTTATGTGCCAAACACAATGTAAGCATATCACAATAGACCATAAACATCAACCTATCCATTTACAATTATCACATCATATGAGCCTATAAGCATATCATTACACCAATATAAGCATAAAACAAATCAATGAGCAAGACATCATAGCATATACCATTTACCATCCATCCATATGACCCTAAACAAATCCATTACATTATCATATAATATACATCAATCAATAACACATCATATCATATCCATGAACAAAATCACAACATCATAACTATCTTTCTAGCATCACATGCATAAGATACTAACTGGAACACTAACATCATAACCACAAGTCAAGAACTATAAGCCATAACCATAATCATAAACATGAACACCACATAAACCATAATCATCCATCATATATAACATCAAAAACCATACATCATATGCATCAGATCATGAAAAAATAATACATGTAACAATGTATCAACTCTCTCAAAAAAATATACATCTCTCTATATCGATGCATAGGTCAGTATCAAAATATTACATCATAATAATTCATCTAAATATAATCACATGCATAATATAACACTACCACTAGCCCATATATGCCTACACTTGTACCTAGTGGTGGTCCCCCTAGGGCCCCTTCTTGACCCACTGTGGTAGCCCACTAACTTAGAGTAGTTATCGAGGGCCCACGGGCCAAACTAGCTTTATACTTTACATGTCTCATGGCCTGGGGTAATTGGTCTAGCACTATTACCTCATAATATATGAGTTTCTCTATGGTGTATAGGTACCATGACTGTCACACTATCCTTGGTGGCCCTCCTACTGCTACACCTGCTCTAACCCTTTGTCTTAGTAGGTCCCTCTTTTGTGTAACTGAACCTAGGGATGTCTATGCCTAGTCTCTCTCTCACCTATAACGGTGGCAAGCTAACCTTAAAATATGGTGATCTATCCCTGTAATGCAGCCACCTATCCATATAACACCTATATTTGAGCCTAGGCTGTAACCAATGCCACCCCTACCTATCCATCCTGGCTAGCTAGATCTATAGCCATTAGCCCTACCCCTCTATCATCTCCACCTACATCTATTATTCCATAGATCAGTTGGTACTAAGCCAAATAACCATCTATGTACCCTAAATCATCCATAAGGTCCTTAGTAGGAAGCTCTTCAAAACCACCATCTAAAACTATTTGAGTAGGCTAGGGCACTAACAACTGAACCTCTGAGTCCTACCTCCTATACTAGGGATATGTACTTGGTACACCCTATAGAAAGCCAAAATAGTGCCACACTTGATCAAATGAAATCAACTCAACCTCACCCTCTCAGTGGCCCACTATCCACTTGTAACTCTACATAGTGAGGGTCTACCTCCTATATCTTGGCCAGATGGGAAACTATAGATATGGCCTTTAAGTGATGTCCATAGCTACCAACACACCTATCACACCTCTAAACCAATCAACATCATGTGCTCCACCTCTTACCCCTGACATAGCCACTTCATCTCTCTATATCATGAATCCAATAGGGAACTCAAGCTATGTGTACCGTGCCCATGACAATCACATTGGTCTCAAAACCTAGATGTGTTTATAAGCTTAGTAATGAAGAACTAAGCCCACACTATACCATATTTCCTATGGTGTTTGAATCCCCACAAATCCCTATAAATTTAGAATAACAAAACTGGGACCCAGCTAAACACTATCCTCCCAAGCAACAACTCCACCAAAATAGATAATAATACATAAGGAAATCTCTTGTTGCTAGAATCTGGGAGCCTAAAACAAGTAACCACAATCATCAATGACACCATAAGTCTCCTCTCCTCAAGGGCCTTCTTATATAATGTTGTGTATCTAAACCCTCTAGAATGCCATCAGACCTAGTCGCTATCATCTCCATATAGATACTCAACATACTCATCTTGTTGCTCCTACTCTATCTGGTAAATTACCTCACCACATAGTGGGAGTCAAGTGATCCTATGTACATCCTCTAGGATACCCATCTCTTGATGAGTAATACTATCATTGATGTGTCCCTAGGCACATGCTGGTATTGATTCATCACTCTTAGCCCTACCTCCTCCATATGTACCCAATCATTCACAGTCATCCCCTTAAGAAGTATAGGAAAGATGCACAACACATGATCACGTATCTAGATTAGACTAAATCAAAAATCTTAGATTTGACCCTAACTAGTCTCATGTACCCTATCTTTTAAATGTGCCCATAACCCTAACCTATTTGACCAAACCATAACCATAACCCATTTACCCCTTGCACCCAACCTATTTAACCAAAATTCAAGCCTAACCACTTATCTTAACCCTAACCATTAAAATTAAAACCCAAATACCATACCTTATCCCTAAACACTTTTAAAAACCCTACCCTATCCTAGATAACCATCGGTAGTCATGCTAACCATTGATGATTGGGGACCCCTAATTCTTAGGGTGTCTACTATTGATGATCAGACCTAACCATCAATGATCATTTGTGGGCATTCCATGGTTGGAACACTCAAAACCCCTAAGGCCCAAAATAGTAAAAAAAATTGAAATACACTAACCTAAGCACCCTACCTAGCTAACATGCTATCCAATTGACCTACCCACCTTGTCAATTTGACACTCTACCCACCATTTTGACCAAAACCTCTAAAAACCCTACCTTAGGCATACAGGCCCAAAAAATAATTTTCACACCTACCCAACCCAAGCAAATTCAAAATAACAAAATCAAACTACACTACAAATTTAAATACACCCCTACCTCGTTTTATGACCTCTTCCATGGTCTAAGCTTATGAACAGGTGCCCAACCACATCCTTGTACTCCTTATATCCTAGACCCACACAATCAGCCCACATACCTTTGGCCAATGAGCAACACCCACCTCAGTAAATACCTTCCTCACAAAGCACTGAGATCACTAGAGCTTGATCAAACATAGTGACATAGTAATAATGATAAAATGACTTTTTTTTACTTTTACCCCCCATATTTTTAGGGTTCCCTTGACTATCAATTGTCACCTTCTAGGGACCCTAACCATCGATGGTCAAGAAATCCTTTAAAACCCCAATTTTAATTTTTAATGCAACCTAACAAATCCTAAGATAACTACACCAGGCTCTTACCTACTTTTAGAGATACCTTTCTCTCACCAGTTTAACCACCTTGTCACCTCATCATTGGCTTATTTTGGCCCATCTAGCACATAATTTAGTGACACTTATTGCTTGGTCCTTTGACCACAGTGATAACATTTCCATGTTGACCCCTTTTGCATTTTGTGCCACCTCGCACATATTAGCCCACTTGTGTCTCACTGGGATTACTTCCTACCTTAGATACCCATGACACTTGACCCATTTGTGTTTTCCTTGGGAGAAATTCCTACCTTGGATACACACTAAAAACATAAAAATTACTTAGGAGACTTATGTTTATGAGTGTTCCCAACTACCACGCCTATAGGTGATCACATGAATCACTCATCACTTATCCTTCTTGGCCTACATTTATTTTTACCAATTATGGCAACCTATTTTATACATAATCTTGGTTATCACACATTTTTATTACATTTTATGTGCAAGTTTATGTCTCAAATGATTGACCTCATGTCACCACCTCGTGACTCACCATTTACCACTTATAAAACCTATACCCACTTTAGATTTGCCTCACTAAATCCCAATTTGGAGGAACACCTCCTCCCACTTTCAAGGTAATTAAACCCTTGACCCATGCTCTAATTTTGTTTCACAGCTCGTTCACACAAGTTGCACAACAAAAAGAGGCAAAATGTAGAAACTAGAAATATGTACACTTATTTTTTTGAATGTTAAAATACCCCTAAACCTATCCTAAGACCCCCTTGGGACCAACCTACACCTATTGGGCCTAAACAAACTAATATACACTCATTTTCACCTAGATAAATAACATTGACCTTCAGGACCCTATTCTTATGGACCCTAACTATCGATAGTCAGGGTGATTGTCAATGGTTAGCTTTGGGAAGCCCTGATCATTGACCATCAGGATCCACCTTTTAACTAAGAGCATCTAAGCTCCACCAATCCATTTTAAAATATAACCTTATCTAATTTGTGTTGTGAGACTTTGCATGCATAAATTATATTTAGATGACCCACTTACACTTTCACTTCCACCTCTTACTTGTGCTTATAAGAGAAAGAGGCCTGGGAGATCAAATGGATCTGCAATAATTATCAGGAGCTCAAGTATCCAAGATTTTTATTTTGTAGGTCAATCAACATGATCAAGTTTTATCAAGCCATCTTATTAGGAGCTAACTTATTGTCACCTCTCAACCAAGCTCTCAAGTACTATTAATCTACTAAAATCAAGCCAGATTTCACCCATAGGTTAACTATACCAACCATTCACCCAATCAAATTTTGGTAATACAAGTGCTTGTTTGTTACTAATCACATACTTTTATTCCATTTTATAATTAGGCTAGCCTTTGCCCAACTCCTAGAATTTACTTATGGAATCCCATCATTCAATTGTTGATCAAACCCAAAAATACATAGCCAACCAATGATGGTTAGACCCCAATTACTGATGTTCAACCATAACCATCAATGGTCACCCCAACCATCGATTGTCACCTATGGAAAGAAAACTAGCAAGCTAATTTGACCTACCTAACCCCAACCAAATCTAGTTTTCTATGTTTTTAACCACTCACAGACCTCTTTCAAATTTTCTTAAGCATACCCCAACCCCTCAGCACTAATATTAATTAGTTTATAACTAATTTGATTATCTCTAGCCTATTTTATTAATAAGCATTCTTATGTTTAGTTTTAGTAATCTTATTTAATTAATGCAAGTACCTTCTTTCTAGTTTTGTAAACTTGATTATTTGAAACATGTAGATTGATATCCCATAAGAAAGCTCTCACTTTTGGGATCTAGTTATGGCTAGGCAATCCACCCAACTATCTATCTAACAAACAAGTTTGCTTTAGTGCTTTCTTATCTGTAGGTCTTCTTCCCAAGCAAAAGAAAAGCTCTTCACAATCTTCTAATTTAACACGTGCACAACCAAATAGGTTTTTCAACCATACCCATATTGAGTTTATTTTATCTCTTTCTTTATAATTTAAGTGAATATTTACATGAAACAGTGGAATCCATTGATCAGGTGCTACAAGGGATCACCTTTCAGGGTTAAGAGATGATAAAACCCATTCTCTAGAGAGGCAGTGATAACAAAGGGGTAGAACCACTTGTGCATGAGTTTACCCTTATTATGATGCTCCTTATAAAAAATGATCACTATATCACCTACATTTAATGGATGTGGGTGCACCAATTTATCAAATTGGGGGTATTGATTATGCTAATAAGTATGGTTATGCTCAAGGGCATCAATGCATCACTCATCAAGCTACTTGATCTCAGTGAGGTTAGTGGTGCATTATTTCTCATCAGAGAGAGATCTAAACATCTTAACCTATAGTGAAGAGATTAAGACCTCTAAAGGAAAAATGGCCTTGGAACCATACATATGTGAATATGGGGTTGCCCCCATGGCCATCTAGAATCTAGTTTAGTAGGCCCAAAGGCTAAGATAGAGCATGAGATGTTTGTACCAATTATAATGGGTAATGGTATAAATAAGCATCATCTTCAAAGTTTTATTTGGAAATTTAGCTTACCCATTTCCATGGGGGTAATGGGCAGAGGAGAAGCAGAGCTTAAACCCAAAGCGTTCAATGAGCTCATGCATCTCAAGGATTTGCAAGATCGGGCCATTATTGACCATAATTATAGTGAGGACCCTAAATCTACAAATAAAATATTTCAAGACAAATTTGGTGATGGTCTTCCCACACATACCACTAATATGCATGCCCTCAACCCACTTCATGAAATAGTTAGTGGCGGTGATAAACCAGTGATGGCCATCAAAAGAGGCAAGTTTGAATTCATTGATAAAGTTGATATTCCAAACTGAGAAAGGCCAAGGGGTTGAAATGGAATTTAATATGCCTATAGGGGCATTGATGGCATCCTTAGTGACTTTGCACATCTTACACTTCTTAGCATATTATATGGCATCCTTAACAAAAGTGGGCCAATGTAGCCCATCTTGATAATAGGATGAGTAGTGGCTTTCCCTACTAGGTGGCCACCATAAAAACTCCCATGAGACTCCTCCAATATGAGAGGAATATCCTTGATGGGGAGGTATTACATCAACACACCATATAGACCCCTCTTGAACAAGATGCCACCTATGATAACATAGTGAATGATAAGCTTTTGGATCTGATAACATTCCTATGAAGGAGTGTTGATGGGATAATATTGAGTCTCAAGGTAATAGATAATGTCCTAATACCAATCACACTCATAGACCTTAATTTGGTTGATCAAGTAGACCATCTCATCAAGAAAGGCATCATAAACAAATTATGCACTAAGATTGAGTAGTGGGCACTCAACGAGTTTTTAAACAACAACCAAACCCTTAGTGGACTTTTGGTTAACAATGTGGAGATCAAATTCTTGAAGAAACATGATCTACCTTAGAGTTTTATCAGCAAGGTGTGTCTTACCAAGTAGGTCAAGGATTGGATCAGATTAGACAGTCGCATTGGTGGTTTAGACTAACATGTAATGTCTTAAATTCTTAGTAGTGAAGATGAGAGATGCACTACCACTAAAAAAGAGAGTAGTTGAGCTCAGGGTCAACTATCATGTGAGAGATGTAGTAAATAATCTCTCTACTAGTGTCATCCTTTTGACACAACATGCCCCTGATGGAAAGATCAATTATATAGGTATACAAGGTGAAATCATGACCCTCAATGGTTGCCATCGGGATGGGAGGATTATGAAGCATGCACTTCAATTCCCCAAAATCCACTTGAACTTCAACAAACCACAAGAATGACATGTTCTTGTGTAAGAGGTGTGTGAGGGGTATGGATTTATGAGCATACTCCTTAAGGAAATGTCTAAGGAAGTTGAGCCTTTCAAGGAATGACTACAAATAAATGAGGTTGTGCAAGGGGGAATCTCAAGGATTGCCTTGATCTTCTCATGATCTACCTCAATGCTCGTTTTTGAAATGAGGAAGCCAAGAATATTTCCAATGAAAATGCTAAAAATGTACTTTTCAAGGTTAAGGATGATGTGATACTCTCTGAGATGATCAAAGATGATCCTGAGGTCTCACACATACTCATCCTACTTGCAAGATTTACTAAGGAGATCATTGACATAACACTCAACAATATTATGGATGAGGTCATGAAAAACATGGGTCATGATATGCTAATACATAGCCCCAACATTCTTTAAAATAAAAGGCATGATGGCATAATAAAAGGTACCCCACATGGTAGTGAATGTCATCTTGTGCTGGTCTTCGAGTGTAATTTGGATTTCATTATACCTAGATAAATCATCCATGAGGGACATGATCTCAAAACTCATTATGAAATCAACAATCTCATCGATCAAAGGAATTGGAAAATTATCCTTTGGATAAGCTATATTTAGATCTCAAAAGTTGATGTAAATTCAAACTACCCCATTCTTATTGAAAATAGGAATGATTTTGGAAACCCATCGAGGGTAGTTAACAACTTGGATGAAACCAACTTAGATGATATTTTCAATCTCATCCTTTACTAATTGGGAGACTTGAACCACCATTGGTCATTGCTTTTGGTGAACAAGCTAGGTCCCATCATCCATAACGAGGTTATGAACAATAATTTTAGGATCCATTCCCTTCATATTGGTATATTCCCAAGTGAATACATCTAAAAATTCACATAAGAAGGCAACCAAAACATCCCATTCCTCTAGAGCAAGGCTAACACTAATATTGACAATATTTGGCCTTATTGAAATGCAAATATTGACATTTATGAATCTTTCAACATCCATAACATTGCCTTACTCGAAACACTCTAGCATGGGAGGGAATGATTGATCTAACATCTTAGGTTCAACTATCAATACATTCAAAATGGGAATGCTAGGGGTTGGGCCATTAGTGAAAGATATCTTCAAACCTAAATGATCAAGGGGATAATGGTACCTAAAACAAGATTGTATGAGCTTGATGTATGCCTTTCTCTCCTTGAACAAGTTGCATGTCATAAGATGATTGAAATAACACTTGATATTGGACTCAGCTAATTGAATGGTCTCAATGGGAGACATGTTGAGAGGGCCTATACTCCGATAGGAAAAGCATGATGTGAAGGTAAGCTTAATGTCCTGGGAGACATCTTGAATAAATATTAGCACAACTATATTTATTGTAAAAATTACATTTTTTCTCATTATTAGCACATGTGTGTATATGATTTTATGTGTGATTTGTATGCTTCATCTGATATAGACTACTAGGTACATGTGATTATACAATAGGAAATGGTAATAAAGATCCCACATACACACACATATACAAGTGATATGGATGTTAGTGGTGTGAGAAGAGAGGAAAGGTTCACCTTACCACCATAGGTGACTTTCCTAGAGGGCCGCACAGGCCATAAAACTAAAATGTTTTGAGGTAAAACCCATTGATCGGGTGCTACAATAGATCACATTAAAGGGTTGAGAGATGATAAGCCCCATTATCTAGATAAGAAGTGATAACAAAGGAGTAAAACCACTTGTGTGGGATTTCCCCCTTCTTATAGTACTCCTTTTCAAAAATGAGGACCATATCACCTACCTTGAATAGATGCAGGTGTACCAATTTATCAAATTAGTGGCATTGATAAGCACGGTTGTGCTCAAAGGCATTAATGCATTGTTCATGAAGCTTCTCAAGCTTGATGAGGCAAGTGGTGTATTTTTCCTCATCACAGGGATATCCAAATGTCTTGACTTGTAGTGAAGGGATTAAGACCTCTAAGGGAAGAATGGTCTCAGAGCCATACATAAATGAGTATGGGTTGCCCCCATGGCTATATGAAAGCTAGTTTGATAAGTCCAAAAAATAGGATAGAGCATAATATGCTAGTCTCAATTAGATTGGGAAATGGTACGAAGAATCATCTTCTTCAAATTTTTATTTGAAGATTTAGCTTGCCCATTTCCCTAAGGGTAATGGGTAAAGGAGAAGTGGAGCTTGAACTTGAAGTGTTCAGTGAGATCATGCATCTCAAGGCTTTGGAATCCCAGGCCTTTATCAACCATAATCACAGTGGGGACTTTAAACCTAAAAATAAGCTAGTTTAAAACAAACTTGGTGACAATATTTCCACACATGACACTAAGAGGCATGGCCTCAACCCACTTCATGAAATTGTCAATGACAATGATGAACCAGTAATGGCCATTAGAAGAGGTGGGTTTAAATTCATCAACAAAGTCAAGAGCCTAAACTAAGAAAGGCCAAGGGGATGAAATAGAATATAAGAGGCCTTTAGGGGCATTGATGGTATCCCCAGTGACTTGGCACATCTTACACTTCTTGGCATATTGGATGACATCTTTAACAAGAGTGGGCTAGTAGTAGACCATCTTAATAATACACTGAGAAATGGCTTGCCCTCTTAGGTGGCCACTATAAACCCTCCCATAAGACTCCTCTAATGTGGGACGAATATCATTGGGGGTGAGAAATTGCATCAACACACCATCTAGACCCCTCTTGAAAAAGACACCACTTATGATAACATAGAAAATATAAATTTTGTAGATTTAATAACATTCTTGTGAATGAGAATTAATGGGATAAGATTGAATCTCAAGGTAATAAATAATGTATCGATACCAATCACACTCATAAACCTCAGTCTAGTCGATTGAGTAGACCATCTCATTAGGAAATGCATCATCAACCAATTCTATGTTAGGATTGGGTAGTGGGCACTCAATGAGTTACTCAGCTACAACCAAACCCTTGATGGACTTTTGGTTAACAATGTAAAGGTATAACTCTTGAATAAGCATGATCCACCTCATAGTTTGGCCGACAAGGTATGTCTTGCCAAGTAGGTAGTGGAGTGGATCTGATTGGACAATCACATTGGTAGTTTATCCCAACATGTAATGTCTCAACTTCTTCATAGCGAAGATGAAGGAGAGGAACTACCACTCAATAAGAGAGTAGTTGAGCTTAGGGACAACTAGTGTGTGAGAGATGTAGTAAACAAATCCCTTTCTACTAGTGTTGTCCTTTTGACACATCATGTCCTAATGGAAATATCAGTGACATAGGTATATGATATGAACACATGACCCTAAATGAGTGTCATTAGGATGGGAGGATTATGAATCATGCACTTTAATTACTCAAAATCCACTTGGACTTCAACAGACCATAAGAACAACATGTTATTGCGTAAGAGATGTGTGAGGGGCATGTATTTATGAGCATATTCCTCAAGGAAATGTCTAAGGAATTTGATCCTTCCAAGGAAGAACTATAACTAAATGAGGTTACATAGGGGGGTATTATCAAGGAATTTGACAAAGATAGGAGGTTAGATCAAGTGTTAGTATATAAAACCATGAAATCAACACACTAACATACTAACATCTCTAAGCCTAGATCGTAGGGGGAGATTAATGAACAAACAACAATTGAAAACCCAACTAAAATGCAAAGAACAATAATATTTACCTTCTTTGAGAGATCCAAATGATTTATTCATTTAGCTTGCTTAGATTATGCATAAAAAGTCTTTATCAATGACATATGGCTAACATCATCTCCTCTATGTACCATTGTTGAATGCTTGGCTTGATTGATATGGCTTGGCTCAATTTTGACATTATAACACTAGGATTTTAGCTTCATGAGTCTATTATTGCATTATAACTTTGCTTTGATTGAGATCTCTAAATGAAGAGCTCTAGGCTTACTTTTATAGGCTTTCAAATCCCTTGGAATGGGTTAAATTTGACCATGGTTGAGTTTATTAACTTTGGTTGAGTTTGGCATATTCCTAGAATATTCTTTTAGATATTTTCCAAAAGTGAAAACTCACAAAGGTAATTAGTGTGTTCTAGAATGTTCTAATATGCTCTTGAATTTACTTTTTAGTAATTGATTTATTAGCTCATGGGTGAACTCAATTAGGATTTGAAATTGATTTAACTTGTTAATTGATTTTGATTAGGGTGTGTAAGTTAATTAATTCTTTTTAGGCATTTGGTCATTTGTTTGATTTTGATTAATTCAATGTGTGTATTTGTCTTGTTTTATTGATTTAATAGGCCAGATTGATTTAATGCAAGGTTATAAAGCCAAATTTGAGACTAATAATTTTTTTTGGGCTAGGTAGTCAATAATTGGCAAGAATTAGTCTTAATTTAGATATGAATATATTGGTGGCTAAATTTACATGTCTATAGGGGACATATCAAGGATCACCTTGATCTTCTTGGGATCTACCTCAATTCCCCTTTATGAAATGAGGAAGCTAAGAATCTTTCTAGTAAAAATGCCAAAAATGTGCTTCTTGAAGTTAATGTTGATGTGATACTCTTTGAGATGATCAAATATGATCTTGAGGTCTTGCACATGCTCATCCTTCTTATAGGATATGTTGAGGAGATCATTGACATAACACTCAACAATCTCATGGATGAGGTTGAGAAAAACATGGGTCATGGCACGTTGATACATGACCCCAATATTCTTTAGACTAAAAGGCATGACATCATCAGAAAAGGTACCCCATGGGATAGTGAATGTCATCTTGTGTTAGTCTTTGGGTACAATCCAAATTTGGTTGTACCTAGAGAAACCATCCATGAGGGACATGATCTCAAAACTAACTGCAATAGTTTGTTAGATCAAAGGAGTTGGAAAATTATCCTTTGGGAAATACATATTGAGATCCTAAAATAGATGCAAATCCAAACCACCACATTATTATTAATAATAGGGATGATGTTAGAAACCCATTGGGGATAGTCAATGGCTTGGATGAAACCAACTCAGATGAACTTTTCAGTCTCAGCCTTGACTAACTAGGAGACTTTAACTTTCATTGGTCATTGATTTTGGTGAACAAGTTAGGTCCCATAATCCATAACAAGGTTATATACAACAATGTCCATGCCCTTCATACTAGCATATTATTAAATGAATACATCCAAAATTTTGCATAATAAGGTGACTAAAACATCCCATTCCTCTTGAGTAAGGTCAACATTGATCTTGATGATGTTTGGCCTTGCTAAAGCTCCAAGGTTGACATCTATGGATCCTTTAACATCCATAGAATTGCCTTCCTTGAAACACTTTGACACAGGAGGGAGTGATTTATCTAACACCTCAGGTTCAACCATCATGACATTTATGATGGGAATGCCAAGGGTTGGGCCATCAAGGAGAGAGATCTCCAAACCTAAATTATTAGGGGATAATGGTACCTAAAATGAGCCTACATGAGATTTATCTATGCCTTTCTCTCCTTGAACAAGTTGTGTGTCGTAACATGAATGAAATAGCATTCGAGACCAGACTCAACTACTTGAGCGGTCTTAGTGAGAGATGCATTAAGAGAACCTATAATCTGATGGGAAAAACATGATTTGAGGAGAATCTCAACATCTAAGGAGATGTCTTAAAATAGGTATCCAAGAAGAGAAGAGTTGGTCTAATGTCATAGAGTGGAAGAGGAAGTCTGTCATCATTTGTCAAACTCCTAAGGAATGAATGTTAATCGATACACAACTAGATTAAAACATTTATCCTTGAGAAAATGAGACTCAGAAGTAGGGGGTGTGTGGGAATAAATAGAGCCTTATGAGGAGATCATCAAAGCCTCACCTAAGGGCTTTGTCTTTTCATAAAGCAATGCCCAAGGATCTATGTGAACCTCCATGGTATGAACCTTACCCTCATGAATGAATTGAACCATGTGAAACATGGTTGATGTGATGGCCTACATGGCAGTGGCCCAAGGATGACCAAGAGTCATGTTGTATGAAATATCCAAGTCTAACACATAAAACTCAATCCTAACTATCTTTGAGCCAAAATTGACTTGATGCTTCACATTCCCCACTAGAATAATTATATAATTGTTTAAATCAACACAACTATGGTGAGAATTAGGGAGCTTTTTTCGATTGATCCCAAACTCTTTAAGCACATGTAGGGGTATCATATTAAATAAAAATCCTTCATCAATGATGCATCTCTTAACATGATATTAATTAATAGAGGTATTGATATAGAAAGGGAACCAAGCCCTCTTTGCTAGAACCAAAGCATTTGGAAAAGAGGTAGGGTCGAAAGATAAGATGGGAGGGTGATGGTGCTTAGATGTATAAAAGTTAAACAAAACTTCAACATTATGCCATAGTGGAACCTCATGAGAGAGAAAAATTTCATCAAAGATGAGGCCCCTTTTCACATGGAAAAGGTGAAGAAGGTACCAAATGGATATCCCAGTTGAGAGATCTTGCAACTCCTCTATGATAGACTAAGGACATTATCTAGCCTGGGGAGGGATGTTACACCAAAAATCAAATCTAACTTTGGGATTCCCTACCCCTATGGGTTGGACAATAGGCCCAACACCACTAGTCTCTCCAATAGGGTTGGTGACCTAACGCAAGAGTATGTTGACAAAGCACTCATACCTAATAGAGGCTATGTTAATATTAGTAGTGACCTTACTACTCTCACAATTGGCTTTCCTTCTCAGGTCAACCTAAGAAGAGGAATCAAAAGAATTGGAAGAGAAATAAGGGGAATAAGGGGTCTTAGCCTTTAATTATTCTTTTTATTCTTCTTCTTCTCCTTATCATGGTCAAGCAAAGGCTTCTTGAACCCATTCAATTTGGGTTGGGTTCCACAAGTGAAGAACTTTGAGATGGAGGTAGGCTTGTCTACCAAACTTTTAGGAAGCACAATTACCATCATCATGCCCCTTCATCTAATGGAAATTACACAACTTAGCAGGGTCATAAGGAAACACCATCCATTTTTTTGTTGTGCTTGATTCATAAGCCTTCTTTTCAACTAGCTTCTTACTCAAATAATTCACCTCATGACTCTCCTTCTTATCAAGAGGAGAATTAGTAACACCATCACTAGTCACATAATGGTTACGATCATGTGAAGAAGATGAATTTTGGGTTGGTATGAGATATATGCATGTATGTACCTTAAATAATTTAATGTTTAGACAGTCATTAAAAAATTCATCATATAACGTAGGCTCACATTTGAGGGCCTCAAGGTTAACCTCCTACCTCAATGCTCACATGAACATGTCATAAATTTGATCATTTGATAAAATTATTCTACATGTATGGACAATTGAATGCCACCTATGCATAAAATCAAAGTTTGACTCACCCTTGGCCTATGGTATGGAGGTGAGTGATTAGATGTTGAGGTTGAAAGGTTTAGAGATATCAAAGTACTGAAGGAAGCCATCTAAAAAGAGTTGGAAACTAGAGAGAAAATTTAGAGGTAGATTTTGAAACCAAGCAAGAGATTCAACTCATAGATAACAAGCAAAGAGCTTCAACATCATGCCTTAATCATGTTCCTAATCTATACACACCATCATGAATGCCATAATATGCTCTATGGGATTAGAGTCCCAAGTCCCATTGAACTTAGGTATTTTAGGGATAGGATTAGGAAGGGGAATAACATGTACCCAAGGGGATAGAGGTTTCTTATAGAGATCCTCATAGGTATTGTTGATAGTAGGATGACAATGAGCTCTGAGAGGGGGCTCATAATGGTGATGTTGTTACCTATTGTAGTAGACATCATCATAACCATGATCATGGAGAGGATTATACTGAGGTGGCTCCTAATATGGGAGATGTTCATACTAAAAATCATCTCTACCATGGTGTGGGGAATGACCAAGAGAAGGATATCATTCCCCATGGGGATGATGGAATGATGTGGCATACTCATATAAATGGTCATGAGGACCTAAGTCTCCATGATGTTGGTCACATTCCATTAGGAAAGGGTTAATTGGAGGGAATTGATACTTGGGATAGGCATCCCATAGATCTTGAGTCCACAAGTGGTGATCAAAATCAACACACTCATCAAAAACTCTAAAGGAAGGGCTAGGATGATGGGAGGAATCTTCGTGATGGAGATACCTCACCAAGTTGGAATACCTATGACCCACAACATAGAAATGAGGGGGTTCTTGTTGTAGAGTCTCCTATTGAGAAAGAGGTAGGGAACTCATGTGAGAATTAGTTGAGGCACTTGAAATTGAATGGGTATAAGCTTTATCTCCAGAGGAAGCATGCCACTAACTCCTAGAGGGAGAAGGATGCACATCATTCACTTGAAGTCATCTATAACAATAATCAATGATTGCACATAGATCATCAGGTCATAATCACATAAGGGGATCCTCATCACCTCAAATGGGTGAATGAGATGTGGCATGAGGCTAAGAAGAAACATCCTCAGATGAATGAAACTTGAACTAGTGAAAAGGGGACTGATTCTATTGATTATAGTCCTACCAATATTATTCCCTTTGAAATGTGATAGGGTGTCAACTACCATGTTGGATTGAGGGAACCTCCTAGATCCTATGGTGTCTATGATATTCTATCATAGTCATAGCCTACTCATGAGTGAGCTCAAGGATAAGGCCTTGAATCTGATAGGATTGGCATCCCAAAGGTGGGAGTCCAACCATGGATACAATGAAATAAGAGTTACATGGGAGACAATAGAAAAGGAAAACTAATAGAGAACCAATAGGGAAAATGACACAAAACCAAATCAAGATAAAATAACTAAGGTAAGAGTTGAAACACAATTGAAAGCAAAGTCGAACAACTAACAAAGGGGAGTTGGATAAGAGAGCTCTAAATAGGATAGAAATAGTGTGAGACCATATGTTAGATCCCATCAGGCATGCCAAAATATGGTTCCAAGAATCTGAATGAATCCACTAGTGTTTGGTAGGGGGTACACAGGGTACTTAAATAAACCACTAAAAGGCTGGAAGGCTCAAGGTTTTTATGGGCTATAGGAGATCTATAGTGGTTATCTAGTTTGTCAGGGTTCACCAAGCTATAAATAGACTTGTAAACTAGGTTTGGGCAGTTTGGGCTAGCATGATCAAGTGAACAAAGAATGCAAATATCTCTAGTAGATATAACCATAGTAAATCAAGTAACTAAGACTAGACAACTAGTTGCATACAAATTGTAAAAATAACAATGCTTAGTAAAGAGAGCTAACAAGTAATGCACACACTTATAAACAAAGGCACTTTTAGGCCAAATGAAAGACATTTTAATCAATAAATACATTTTCAAGAAAGGGTTCAAGAGCATGCCTAATCTAAGTTTGAGCTATATCTTTACTTTTAAGACTATTGTTTTCTAACAATGAATTTTTCTAGTTTAGCAAGAGAGAGAATGTTTATGTAAGTTGTATAGTTTCTTTTGAGCATTTAGAATTCTATTATGTAATGAGAAATTTTTCCAATGGAGAGCATAACTTCTCATGGAGGATATTTAAATAAATTAAAGTATTTATAACCACATACAAATACATGAAACTTCAAAAACTATTCCAGAAAATGCTCTAAATAAGCTAAATCACTAAAAACAATCAAACCCTAGCATATACATTATTGAAAAAAGACAAGAATTTCACTTTTCATGGAAAAGTGTCCTAATATCAAACTCAAAATAAGTGTGCAAACTTTATACCAACTCATTATCCAAGCTAGGAAGCAAAAGAGGAAGATGATCAGGCTGTGTGTGGATTGAGTCTAGACCAAGAGTCAAAAGTTGTGGAAGAGGTGAAGGAAAAGATACCAATATATGAGAGATCCAATTCAAGGAACATAGGAATAGGTGAAATGGACTCTTGAGGGAAAAATGAGAAACCCACAAGCTTTAGGAACACTGTAGAGAGCAGTGTGAATCACCAAGATAAACTGCAATATGGTAGGGCATTGCTTGTCACAATGAAAGTTATTGTATCAAGAAAGAACCAAGAGAGATTCAATAAGGCAACCAAGCTTTGAGTGTGATGATCAAGTGAGAATATTAGATCAAGAATCTAGGAGAGAGTGAAGAGAGAGGCTCAAATACATGAGGAAAATGCATAAACCTTAACCTAATCTACCAAAAGACCAAAAAATAGCCATTTAAAGCCGTTTGAGCCAAAACATGGCACTTTTCACATGTTTTGCCTAAGACATAGATTTTATGAAGGAAATGTACAACCTAGGCCATGGGATTCCTCCCTAAGCATGGCCTCGATAAAAAGACCACCTAGTGTGGTCAATAAGTCTCTGAACAGGCCTTGGGAAGTGCTTAGAGACCCTATCTGACATGTAAAAGGCCTAAGATGGACTATGTATAGGGGAAGAGAGTATGATACAAGAAAGGTCCAATCAAGTGGTGAATGTCTTGAAGCAATATAACCAGGGTCAGTAGTCTACTCATGATTTGATGTGTAATCATAGGGAGGAGAAGGGTCATGAGAAGTATGATTACAAAAATGACCTAAATAGTGAGAACATCTTGTTAAATAATGGGAATGCTTTGGTAAACAATGGGAACATATTTTTAAACAATGGGAGCATCTTACTAAATGGTGATATCACCAAAAAATTGGGGGATCACCAAAGATTAGATTGGATGAAGTTTTGAAGAAGTCTTTGGCTTAACTATAAGTTGACTAAATTAAGTAGAATGATTAATTAGATGATTTAGAAGAAAATAGGAGTAATATTTGATTTGATTTAGTGTCTAGATAGATAGATTTAACTAAGTGTTTTGAAATGTTTTACATTGTATTAATGATTCCTAGTGTTGATAGTGTGTGAGCATTGACTGCACATTCTATGATAGCCTGGTATTTAGACTGAAGAGGTCATGGCACTTCTTGAGGTTGTGGGTTTACTTCACATAGAATAGATTATAATGATTATAGTATATAGGGTTTTTCTCTCTACACTAGCTGAGAGTTGGCAATCAAAGATGATCACTTTCTATTTGCCTACTAGAGATTCCACAATGACATTAGAGGATGTCTAGTGCATTATGGCATTCTTATCCATGGATAAGGTATTCATTGGCTACGACATGGATGGTAGGGAGTTTTGGAAGACCTAATTGGCATTATAGATTATGATATAAGAGGGTGTTGTAGAGATAGATGCATTCGAGGTTGATCCATTGATTAATCAAGAGGTGGTAATCCTAATGGTTATTGTTAATAATATATTATTGCCTGATAAGATTGGTCATTACTTATAAATAGGCCTAAGAGGGGTACTTTAGAACATTATTTTCAACATTATGCACTTTTATTGGGGGCATATGGTATTGACCTAGCTATATAGATATTTACACATGGTGGCCTATGAATGTGGTAGGAGTATTGGGTTGTGCACATTGATACATGTATAGGCCTAAAAGCACAATACTATCAAGCAACTAGTGGGGCAGAGATGACAACAGGGTGCAATTGAGCTAATGGAATATGTTTGGTCCCTGATAGAAGGAGGCCAATAGGGTCACATAGTGGAATTTCCCTTTTATCATTGAGTGATAGAAAAAATGGTGGACAAAGACTTCATTTGACATCCCCACATATATATTTGGTTTGGATGGTTGGATGACATCTCTTTGATGCACTCTATGGTTATGCCATGTTATATCATAGGGTGACATGATTTCACTATGGAGTGGTATCGACCTGATTGGGTTCAAATATAGTTTTGGCTACATCAAAATGTTTTTGATGAGCCTCACTACTTTGTGCATGTGACATGTGATATTATTCAGTGAGGGCTAACTATTTTTAGGAATGAGGTAGTTATGAGTTTTCTAACAATACAACCAATCATATGGGCTAATGATGGAGGAAGAATAGATGCTATAATTACATGACATATACAACTTAGTGGGAATAGTTCAATATGGTCATACTAATGAGGTATAGTCCACTAGGGGCACACATATTGAGGTAGCATGTGTAGCAAGTGGCCTAGTAGCTGAGGTAGTAACATGATGAACTAGGCCAACTTAGAGACATAGACTGGGCTAGAGGCTAGTATAAGTGGCATTACAAATATAGGCATCTCTTTAGTAGCTGATATAGGCACCTTTGGAGTAGGTTTCACCTATGATCATTGATCCATGATCAAATAGTATTAGTAGTAATAGTAAAAAAAACAATAGTAGTGATGAGCAATCTTCTAAGCATGATTTTGTTATGGGAGAGGGTCTCGAGCCTAATAAATGGGAGGGATATACAAATGGGTAGGATGTTGAGGTGATGCTTACCATATTTAGAGGGTTCAATCATGAGGTTATGTTAGAGTAACTCAGTGGTAAGAATAAAATACATTAAAATGCAGACTATAAAGAAATAAATGATGAAAACCATACACAAGAGAAGAAAAACTATAAAACTAAGTGAATCCATTAAATATACATATTTTATTCAACAGTGTCTTTCTTTTTCTTTATCGTATAATTGCCTGTAAAGGATTTTCCTCTTCTTACATGACTCTTCTTCTCCTTATGACTATTTGACTTCCTTTTGACACCTATATTTACATTTTATTACAAATCATATTAAATCTAATTGTTCTTTATCCATGTTAACACTCACCTAGATTTAAATAGGTTTATTATCTCGAGACGCATGAAGGCCCTAAAAAAATCATGCTTATACAAAATTTTGCCTTTAAAAATGCATTTGAGATCACTACCTACCTACTAGGGGTATCCTCTCCTTGAGCTCCCCTCTCTTTACCATATCATCTACTCCTAACTAATCTCACTCTTACTTACTCTTATGTCCTCTTTTCTCCATTCCCTTGTCCATATACTCTACTCTACTCTACCTAACTACTAGCTAATCTTCACAACCTTTTGTTGGAGATCCATTCCCTTCTATAACTAACTACTCTAAAAAAATTCATTTGCATTTTAAATTTAAAAAATTATAAACACTTCCACTTTATTTCTACCTTAGACAATATATAATTTACTTTGGGTAAGAGTAAGACACCCAAATATTAATGATTTATCAAAAACTATAAACATTATATTGTCTAAGGAGCAACTAAAAATGCACCTATTTGTGAAGAAGTTGAGTTACCTTTTATGATTCCATGTTCTCTCAAAGAGGTATTTGTTTTGATTCCTTTGTTCAACATAATATACTTCTATATATCCTTAAATAGGCAATGCTAGTCAATAAAATAAGTAGAACCATACACATCATCCATCTCATCCATGCTATTCAATTTTCACTACTTCCATTCACTGCAAGACATTATATATAATATAATTAGAGAGAGGCATCCTTTCAAGAGTTTTTATCTTGTGCACAAACTTGATATTCTTCAAACTGGAAAAGAACCACAAAAAATTATTCATCATCTAATCTAAAAATTGTATAATAACATACTTTGTAGGCTTCAAAATTCCCAATAACCAATGTTATTTTTATAGGATCCCATCAGGTAATAAATGCACAA